>JXSR01S015972.1:0-19996 GCA_000969725.1 Ophiothrix spiculata
AAAATGTTTGCCATGGTGTAAAATGTTTTACCATTTACTAAAAATGTTATTAATGGATAAATATTTTTCGTATCACGGCACATTTTGCAATGATTACTCACCTGTATAATTCATAGTACATTACTTTCATTGGTAATCGTTGTTTTCAAACAATGCCATAATTACCTAGATCTTTTCATTATAATCTGAAATCTGCCCTTGACAGGTACTGTGGATTTTCTTTTGAAGAAAAGATTTGCTCACTGCTTCATATTTCTCTGGTTAGAAACATTTTCATTTGGAATGTTTGCCAGATTGTTGATTTTTTTATTATTTTAATTGAAGTTTTAGCTGATTATTCCGATCGATAATATTGTCTAAAAACTCGAGGTCGATTTGCATTCAGTTGTCTGGATCTTACAAATGGTAAAATTGACAAAGTCTATCCAGACCTTCATTTTGGTCATAATATGACAACATATTTTCTACCAATTTTCTTTCGGATTAACTATCGGTCGTCACAATACAATTTATATACATGGTAATGTAGCAATGTTTGGCCTCCTTTGATTTACTTATAGATTGGTAGTGGAAATATTCGACTGCGTGTCCGTAGTCATCTTAAATCTGAACATCCCGGGTATTCCTTATACTATATGTAATAGCTAATTGTTACCTCATCGTGGATGTCTGAAGTATGGCTTGTATATCTTGTAGTATTCTCAAAACGACTATAAAGGTCAGGACATAAAGATCGAAACAAACTTTATGAGGAAAATCCTTTGATCTAAACAATTGTTATAGTTTTGAATAAACTTTATTTCCTTTACTTACAGGCACTGATATATATTGTTTACCAAAATGTGCATCATTATAAAAACGTATTAGTATTCAAACCACGTGTTTTAAAGTATTTCACCCTTCAATGGAAAAATTGTCATTTAAATCGAAGAAAGTTTTTCATTTCGAAGTCATCTCAGATTTCACACCGGGTTTCCAGGCTAGTCTATACACTCAAGTACTTGATTGTGTAATGGATCGTTTTGTCTCTAGGTGCCTAATGGGTGAATTGAATTGTGTAGCGTAATTATATTATATCATTATAGATATAGACAGATATATTAGATATACTTCCTTCCCATTATACCAGATTTTCGGTTAGGTTGCATTCTCCATAAAGGTTGAGGATCCTGACCTGATTATCTTTAAAATACTATTGAGGAAAATACATCATCATGTGTATGGAATATACCTTAGGAATTTTATGAAAATATTGACTGCTCATGATGGCAATAGTAAAATATAGTTCTCCCAAAGTGATCTTTAGACTATATACTATTTCCGGAAACATGAAGTCGAGGGAAATGGTACGATACTTTCAAGATCAAGGAGAAAACTTTTTCTATTGACAGAATGAAAGAACAGTCATCATTGTTTTATTATACCATTACAAATCACACCAATTGGTATATAATGTAAATATCCCTTTTAGATAGTATATGTATGTAGGATCCACACCGGTAAACACATCCCCATTGACTTTACATGCAAAATGGCCTGTGATTAAACGCCATTTTCTTAAAAGCGACTGTTTACCTTGTGCTTGATCTCGATTGAAAAATAATGGATATATTTCTTCTTAAAAGTGAATAAAAATATATACGGTCAAGACAAAGTTTTCGAGATTCGCGCATCAAAGTCATGATTCCTTTTGAGTGCACCCATGACAATTCGGAAAATAGTGCCACTCACAAGAAATCTTATGTTCTCAAAAGTCATTAATTTTCTTTAAGAATGATACAAACAATTTTTTTTTCATTTTTCAATTTTTCATCACGAATGATTTAATAAAAATCCAATTAGCAGGATTAGCTTGAAAAGTTTGGAAAAAATACTATTTTCTACATATTCTGAAATTAATTTTAGGCAATGAGGGTCACATTCTGCCTGCAAACAGGCATTCACAACCTAGCAGACGACGCTACACAATTTATTTACCGATTTACCGATGTGGTACCTGTAATTGACTGTCATTGTAACAATTGTAAATTCCTACGAACACACATGTCTGTTGTTACATTCAGTATTATCATTACTCTGTGACATTCAGTATTGCCATATCTCTGCGGTATACTGTACTAGACAAGTACAAATGACTGATGTTTCTGTTCGTCAATATTACCTGAGACGATTGAATCAAGCCTAATATTTAGTCATAAACTGAGTGGGTGTTTGAAGTTATTTGATGGTTTTGTGGTTAAGGGAATTACATGGTAATTATTGAATGAATGTTACTCATTAAAGTGGAAATTACTTCTATTTAAAGCAACAGACTAACACGTTTGATGCACATTTATCTAGCCTAAACAGAGACCTGGAAAAGATGTGAGTGAGATTTGATAGTTAGAAGGTGGCATTTTAATCATCAAAATGCTATATGTTGGAAAAGGAATACAACTAGACCCACTGTCTGGTAGCAGAGGCTATGGGGAGACGTATGAGCTGGAGATTCTAGGTGTTTCAACCAAATCCAAAATGATCGGAAAGAAACATGTCTCAAACATTACATTGGGAGCAGCCGGGAAAAAGCTTGTGGCACTAAGAAGAATAATTGCTCGCAAGCTGTAAAAGACAGACAGAGCAACCGATATAAACAAAGTTTAAATGTTTAAATGAAAAGTGTAATTTACATACGGTTGTTGTTAGTTTTATAATCAAATTTTGGAATGGACACAAAATGCTATTCATCCCTTACAATTAATAGCTATTAATGAAGTCATTTTAATACCATAACAACGTGTGGAAGCCTTTAACCAGAAAGGAGTGTGTATAGATGAATGGCTCTGGGGGGGAATGTTCACGAGTGTATGATTATGTGGTTTTTTATGGACCGAAATTTACAAAACGTGGCTTAAAAGAAACATTTTGCATTGAGATTTGAGGTAGGCCGGGTATCTTCTTTATTCATACAATAGTACCATGATGGAATATACGCACTTTATACGATCGCCTCGTAGAGAGATGAATAATGAGTCTTGCTGATGCCATAATTTCCGGATAACTGATTTCATTAAAGGTTATTTAACACAGATTATACCTTCACAAAATGAATAGTTAGCTCTTACAAGGAATATCTCAAAATTTACCAATTTCATTTTTTGCCTAAACAATTTGTATCAAAATGATTAATTGATCTCTCTGATTTTTTCAACATTTTTTATTAAGGTAGATCTTAATACTTACATACATGAAATTACAATAGTCTTTTTACCTTCTATTAGAATTTAAGTCTATGGCAATAGCACCTTCCATTAAAAAAATCCATCCAATTTAGAAATGTTAGTGATTTTGGTATTTGAATTGTTGAAATTAGACAGTTTACGTTGTTCTATATTCATTACATTATTAAAAGTTTCTGAAGTAAAAAGTAATACGTCTTTTGCTGAGCACACTAATGAGATCAGATATTCTGATGTAGGTACCGACGAAATCAATTGTAGAGAAAGAAAGACAAAATCTCAAATATAATCACACTTATGTGTTTATGCGTGTCATGGGCCACACAAGAGTAGAATTATCCTTCATCTTCAATCTATTGGATTTAATGAATGTGCTGTACATGTATAGCTATACAGGACATTTATCTAGTTCAATTCTGTAGTTTACGTTTTTGTTAACAAATTGTTGGTTCCGAACAATAAAAAAGCAGGCTTTTAGTTGGAGTTTAAGTTAACAAGTTCTACTTAACTGATTTGTTAGGGGAATAATTGAAAAATTAGCATTTAAATGCAACTTCGTATTATTACAAAAATTACTCACCATTGACAAGATATAATCTATGGTAATCCGTCGTAATTCGAAAATAACAACACTAATCAATAGTATACCAAGGTGTCAAGCTGCATTGCATGCTTCGATACTCATGATGTGATTTTAATCATCGGCTCGCTATTTCAGTATTAATGTGATCACAAAGACTTGTTGCACAAAGTATGTTGCACCTCAGAAAGAACTATAAACACCCATTCAAATAATATTTCACGTGGTTGATATTTTCAACCAATTTACAAATTTGTAAACGACTAGACTTTTTCTTTGTGTGAACGAAATGTGCCGTTAAATTGCACTTCTGTGAACATTTTCTCTCGTAAAATGACCGCGTTTCTATTGTTCTCCTTTAACCGATTACAAAAACTGAATTTCACAGTCGGTAGCATTACAAATTGTAAATCGTTTGTAATGGGTTTACAAAATTGTCAGTTCGCTACGTACAAATCTTTTGTAAATATGAATAAACTTCACAGTAGGATTACATGGACTGGTAGACGCAATGAAAAGGAATTACAATTTACACATATGCTAATTTAACAAAAATGAGAAACAATTTTGTTAACTATTTTGTTTACCGTCGTAAACTCGATATTTGAACTCGAGAATTGAATATGTAATAATAATAAGTAATTAAGGTCCCCCTGGAATCAAAGTCCGTCTTGTAAGATCATAACGGATTAAAGCATGAAGCTAATGTTGCGTGACACTTGTTAGTCTAATGAATTAAAAATAGAAAAATTCTAAGACTCTTCAATTGAACCAATCCGACTGCATAACTCAAGTTTAAAGGCCCCACGGACTTTTGCATTTCACATTGAGAGTCCAGGGGACTCTTTGTTATAAAATTAAGAGTTTGACCTGACTTTTCAATTCAATTAAAAACGTCCTATAGACTGCTGAATTTAACATTGTGAGTCCTTCGGACTCTTCAACTTAAAATCAGGAGTCTCACCGGACTGTACAATTTAAAATCAATAGTCCTACGGAGACTCCATTTCATGACTTACAAATTGTCCGCAGGACTATTGAGCATACAACTCTGTGCCCTAGGATACTGGATATTGGAACCTGGCGTCCGGGGGACTCCCAATTTTAAAATATGCTGTCCGACGAACGCTCTGAAGGCCGTACACTACAGTCTATCACACCGGTACTGGTCATTATACTCCATTATCATTGAGCATTTAAATTTCATATAAGCCACTGTGACAACATTTTACTGGCACTGATTTCAATGAAAAAAAACCCAGTCAGATTCATGTTACAATAGAAGACTAGAAAAGGTTTAAATATTAACTCAAAAATCCCCGACAGTTCAAATATTTAGCCTTAAATTGCAGTAAACGGACGGTTTTGCAATTATTTTGAGTCTCTGGTTAAGTAAGAAAAAATATGACATTGGCTATTTTTAATACAATAACAACTGCAAAAAGTAATGCTATCATCATCCAATAAGGTTTTTAAGTCTTAAAATGTAAAACATATCAAGTTAGCAAAATATCAAAATATGAAAAATCATTTAAATATTATGATAGCACTAATTGATATAAATTGATTAACTGTAAAAAATAATGTTGAGAAAATTAAAATTTAACTGCCTTTATATACTAATGAGTATGAAATCACATGTTGTTTTGATCGTTTAACAGCAGTTAAGTAATTCAAATTACATCGAAACATTCTTATATCGTTACATCAAAATTTGAAACTATTTCTGAATCCATAAGGTGGCGTTTGAATTCTACCCAAGAGATTAATTACATTAAATACAATATTCATATACAAACTTACGCAAATAACATGAGATTTAGATGGAATTAAAAACAAAGGTATTGTGTGATTATTGTTAAGAAACCTATTTTAAGTCAAAAATTGATTGAAATTGTATCAATTTCTATTAAAGACTTGTACTGATTTTTTGTAACCATATTGGACCTCAACCTAGATGACATCTTAAATTAATGTTGAAGACAAATTCAAAATCAAATATATTTTGCAGCTCCAGAAGCCATCGATAGGTTTATACATATTGTTGATGTTTTACAACGAAGATGAAACTACTCGTGAAAGTATCATTAGTGGAATAAAATCCACACAATTCAGGACAGTAAATTACTCTATGATTTTAATTCATATTACTCAAAAGAAATGCAAGTTTGCAAATTAGCACGGCAGTCATCGGCATGCCAATTTGAATATATTCTAATTAGGTACTGTTCAACTTACTTCATTTCTTAAGACTTTAAACATTCTGATATATTGTTTTATTATGTTTTTATGCATTTCAGAAGTCGAATGTTGTGATTATATATTATTTCTAATCGCAATATTTATAAATATTTATAGCACATTATCTTGAGGCACATGTCATTGTGAAACATGATACTAGTGGCACATATGGCGTTTAAAATGTTTTAAAGTTTGTTTATCTTCAGAGAAGACATGATTCAATGCATGGTCTTGTTGCAAAACAAATTATGATCAGGGAAAAAAAAAACAGTAAATGCTAGCTTAATGTTTGTTTGTTTTGTTTTGTAACAATCTTAGACCACTCCAAATACGATACAAAGGCTCATAATTGTTAATCGTGGTGTCATTTTCAACGTACTCATCATAAACTTTAAGTAGGAATGGAACATTTTAAAAATGAAGTCGTTCATGTGCCAAATAATAAAAAAATGTTTCACAATGGCATATATGTTCTTGTTCATCTCTAATCAGTCGTAAATGCAACAACGCAACGAACTTTGATCTTTTATTTTGAGAGAACAGACCCAATGGTGAGCAAACGTTACAATAAAATTATAGAGTAAACCATTGGCTTTGACAGGATTTTTGATTTGTTTAATTTGGATCTCTGAATCAAAAGTTATTGCACATTTTGAAAAGACCAGAAAAATTTTGATGGTCTGATTTGTTAATTTGTAATGTTTTACTTCTGGTGACGTCATTGGGCACACGTTGAATGGAAATTGCTAAAAACATCACATGATTAGGAGAAGCATCCCTTGAACCCATTTCATGACATAAGGACTAAATTTAATGATGATCTGCTGATATTAAGCAGATTGTTGCGTCTGGTTGAGTCAACCTGTTGCGTCCCCTTGACGGGCCAGATGAATCATTAGGTCTTAAACTCCTTTGTCTTCAGTTTTCTTCCGTTGTTTCGGTTAAAGACTTATTATTGGTTGACATCTTTCATTAGAATCCATTTTTTGACTCTTTTTGTAGAAATTGTATCCTAAACTACCCGATTTTTGCACCAGAAGTAACAGAGTCAAGGAATATGAGAGTATCAGGAAGATCCGTACTTTAATTGAACATTTTGACCTATTCAAGTTAAAACTGAACTTAAAATATCACTTAATGTTAGGTACAGGCCAGGTAAGATTGGTTTGGATTGAATCTGCTCCAGTTGCTTGCAGAATTCTTTTCATTTCAAGTTTGCATTTCTTTATCTGGAAGTCCAAACTTACAAATCGGACCAAAGTTGATTTAAAGGGCTTTTTTAAATTCTCCATATCTTTGGACTGGAATGGTAAAATAAAACGGGACAAAAAACATGTTGTAGAGTAGTTACTCTACTTTTGAAAAACATATATTACTATGATCTAATCTTTTGGCAACTATTTTTAAATATTTTTTATTTGCTTGTTGCATTAATATTGGGACAAGCTGTATATTTCATACTTCAGATCATATTCCTCAAAAGAAGTTTTGCAGGTCTTTTGAAGCATGTATATACAAATTGTAGATCTGCAAGATATTGTTTTTCAAAATCAGAACCTTTGCATGTATTCCACTTAGAATTTACGGCTGGTTAGATATACGCACATAAACGAAAACTTACATGAACTAGTCCCTAGTTCTTAAAACAATACTGTATCATAAACATATGTAAAAGCCACTTTAGTTTTACGTATAGCGTTTAAATGAAAATGACCTTTATACTCTAACGTGTTTTTTTATTTCAATTCCCTTAATGATGTTGCTAGTGCTTTGATAAAAATTAAAGATATAAAAAAATCCACTGAGCTAGAATCCACTTTTGCTTCAATAAAATTCGTTATTTAATTTACAGATACGAATACATATTATAGTTAAAGTTATACAAATCATTCCATGTTTTGATACCTTGAACTGAATTAAACAAAATTTAGAGGAAAAAATTAAGTATCCAAATCATTCCATGTTTTGATATGTTAAACATATGCCTTAATGTAATTAAACCTTAAATGAAAAACAAAGTTTTCAAGTACCTTTTGCTTTTTGAGGCAGTAGCATTCAACTCTTTCTTTTAAATGTTAATTATGCAAATCATGTTATTTCAATTTTACAATGCAAATGTCACGCTGAAATCTCAATAACTTTTTTCAGCTCTTAAATGAAGAGTTTGATTTTTTAAATATTATTATAACGAATGCATTACTTGATATATATATAAGTTTGTACACCTAGTATTAAGTTATAACGGACATCTTTTCAAATGGCAACAATTCATATTTAACATTAAAATACATAAACTGATCAGTGCTTCAATACGGTGCATTTTTACAGTGCATTTTTATAATCGTGACACCTAATTTTAGGGGCGTGTCGACGATTCCATTCATGAGAGGTTGTATTTCAATAGTAATTTGATATAACGATAACAGATATATGGCTATAATAAAATAAAGTCCGCTTTCTTAAAAAAAATAATGGATATAACACCAAAGCAGGCACATGTTGGCCAATAAAGATATAAATAAATATGGCCAAATTGACTTGAATATAATAGAAAACAGGTATCTGAAACAGTATTTAGGCCTATTAGCGTTAAAAATATACCATTTAACATCAACTAATACTTATACACGTATGTTGACATTTTTTAGTTTTGGTAATTCATAACAATCGACAACATATTCATGTGGCCTAAATGATCTAACTATGAGGCCCATTAAATCAAACAATTTCCATTGAACCTGATTGAAAACCTTGCGTATTCTATAGAAAATAGCTCATTTAATGAGAGTTAGATCATCGTATTATGTTGAAATGTTGAACATTGTAAAGAGCATTATACGGCTTAAAAATATGAAGATTTGTTGCATATTTCCAATAATTTTCTTGAAATGAAACTTTGCTGGTATTTTGTAGTACGCACAAGGATTGTGAATCTGTCAAAGAAACAATTTCGGCAAATTACGACCTTGACATGTATTTTCACCAAAATGAAGTTTCTTGCATTTGATGCATACGGGCAGGAGAGCCACTTATTTGAAAATCTAAAAAAAAAAATGCATGTTGAATTCATCATTTTCAAATTAGATTTTAGTCTCAAAATACATCTATTTTTCCAAGCATGTTTGCGGTAATAAGCTTACATAAACTGTATTTTTTCCTACTTTAATGTACTATTTGCTATTTGAAAAAGTCAATTTATATACATAATTTATTCATGTTAAGTGATATTCACTTTCCTTAGCTGTAATTATCAAAAGCTCTTCATATTACAGGGTACGTTTATTTGAATTAGTTTAGAAGTTAGAATAAAAAGAGATGTTCTTTATATATGAATTATTTTGATAAGTGATTTGGTATTTAATCAAATTACAATATAAAAGAAAAAATAATCTACAGATAATGTTGATTGGTTAACAATTGGTCTTCTATGAATGAACATACATACTTTATACGTATCTCCTCATAATATAATAGGGATATGATAAATATAATACTTTCTAAACTACATTAAAAGTTAATTCACATTGATAACAAATGTTAATGATTGTTTAAAAATGTTTCTGAGATAGTTATTATTGGCAATGACTATCTCCAAATATATACCTATATTTTCTGAACTCTGCAATTACATGGCTAAGAATGTATTTTAATTTCGTGATAGTCAAATAGCTATTACTAATATAATTGATAAGCAACGACACCAGAGTTACTGTTCTAGAGTAGAGTAGCTTTCAATGTTAAGTACAGAATATTCAAGCAGCATAATTAGCCTCAAATGATAATTTTGCATTAGAATTACTGGCTTTTAAATTCAAAATGTAAATTGTATCAATTTAGCAATTAATAAAAGCATTGGAAACTTCAAAAAATGTATTAACATAGCATAACGGACCAATTGATATTATTCGACTGTAACACATTAATGTTAAATCACCGAAAGGCTTTAGATAAACAAATTGAATTTTGTATAGCTCTTATGTGCTAATGAGTACGAAATCACGAGTTGTTTTGATAATCTAACAGCAGTTAATTAAATCGAATAATATACACAAAACATAAGTACATCGTTTCATTAAAAATCGAAACCATTTGTGACCCCTAAGGTAGCGTTCGAATTCTACCCAAGAGATTCATATCACATTAATAATAATAAAGATTAAGTAACAAACTTAAAATGAAACTCTGAACATATCTGAATTGTGAATATTTATCCATTATCACTCTTTCATTCTGCTTGTTATTATTTTGAAGACAATTATCTTAAATAAAAAACGGTGTAAAATTGAAATTGAAATATTATCAATTTTCATTGTAGAGTTTAATCTTCTAATACGCTACCATGCTGTTTTAAAGTCGCTCGGATCATTTTTGATTGTCACTTTGGGTCTCAAATACATCAATATCTCTATAAAGGACATAATTTGAAACCAAATGCACTTCTGAAAGCTCCAAAAGTCATTCCTCATCGATAATGTCATAAATATAAGTAAAAAAAAATAAAGGGCGTTTTACTGAAACTATATATTCAGCCAAATTTGATTCAATTTGGTATTTCTCTCAAAACAATCAGGATGCTAATTTTTTGGAGAAAAAAAGCAAAATAAACTAGAATCTATTTTAGCCTAATGAAAATTGCCATTTCATTAGCAAATGTCAGTACTTATATTAATTAAACTAAACACACACTGCGACCTGAATTAAACACGCTTTTGAGGACAAATTAGATATTAAATCATTCAATGTTTAAATATGTTAAACTCTCACCTGAATGTTTTTCTTCAACTACATCACCTTAATTGAAAAACAAAGTGTTGAAGTGCCTTTTGCCATTTGGAGCTGTAGATTTAATTCGGTGTTTTTAAAAGCTAATTATGCAAATTGTGTCATTTCAATGGTGTAATGTAAATTTCAAAGTTTTGACAAACTTTTCCTTTTGGCATTTAAATGAAGAGTTTAATTTCTTCGAAATAAATTTAATATAGCAAATGAATTATACCGGGCGGGTGTGAAAGTAATCGTAGTCCCCCTGAATTAGTACTCCGCCTTCCATAGCTATAGACTATAACGGAATAAGTCGTGAACCAAATGTTGCGTGAGTGTTGTTAGCCTATACTTTACTGTACAACCCGGACAATGAGAGCGGGGGACTTACATTCCTGCTACACCGGCATTGTAGTCTGCAGACATTGTAAATCAATAATTTAAACAGTACAAAAGTTAATAAACAGGACCCATACTCATGAAACACTGTTTAGGCCAAAAAAAGAAACAAGTTTGTTTCTGGTAACCCGCGCGCGTTTCTGTTAAGTTACATATTTCCCGCATTTTTTTTATTTTTTTTCATATTTCGTATCAAAAAATATTTTTATAATTTTGATAAATAAAACAATTCTGTAAAAAAGCTTACTGGAGACTTGCGTAAAAAAAATAATTACAATTAATCGTTCTTTTGTGAGAGCCAGCGAAATATTAAGCGCTTCTAATACTGGCTCGAAACTATGGTCCACAACCATATTACCCGATGCAAAATTTATAGTCATATTGTACAACGGTCAAACAAGTTCGAATAGGCTATGCTCTCGAGATAAGTTTGGGTCAAATCAATATGAATGGATGCGTGTTGATGTTCGTGGCTTTACAGTCTGAATATCAGCTGATCAAGCATTTTTTGTATTAAAAAAAAAGAAAAAAAGAAAAAGCGCATATCGCATTGCATTTTTGAAAAGTAAAAAAGTAAAAAATAAAAAAGCGCATACCACATTGTACTTTTCAAGCATGTTACCAGAAACAAACTTGTTTTTTTTTTGGCCTTACTCTAGTTGTTTATTATCCTATTGTCTACCTGTCAAAAAGTAGACAATGACTTGGTTTCCAAATAGAGTAAGCAGCGCGTGGTTTCATGAATATGCACCCTGGCCACCTTTTTAAATACCAAATCAAAATAGCTTAAGAATCGAATCAGTACCGTCAAAAAATGAGTCAATAACTTAGCAGATTGAAATTAAAGTAGAAACTGAGTTGGAAAGTCACCAGATTATAAATATATCTTCCACGCACTAAATGATGCAACATCAGATGAATTTCCCGTCATAATGTGTGTCTGATTTAGACATATGGAATCACTACGGTGTCTTCATTATCCCTCTGAGAGCCAGTACTGTAATAATATTCTTTACATATAATGACTATTGTCACCTCATTAAGTCCAAGGTATAACGAAACCCGAGTAAGGTATTATTCATTTATCATGTTCATTTATTTTATATCATGACATAGTAAGTGTTCTTCTTGTAATATTCTAAGCAATGCTAAGATACGGTAGTAAGAACTTTTTAAGAAAATGGTTTGTTGAATAACAATTGATAGGCTTAAAAATCAAATGAACTTAAATTTCGGGCACAGGACACTAAAATACCCATTCTAGATATACAGGGTGTCCTAGAAAAAAGGAAACCGAGATTTGCGCCCTCTGTTCTTGGAAACGGTTGAATGATTTGGAGTACTGTTTTACTAAATTAATGCACCAAAAAGTCCTCTTTACAACAATACTAAATATCCCTACGTTGTTAACCCGGTTGAGTAATTACGACCAATTTTATGAATTTTACATTTTATGCCTTTTTATCACTTTTGGTAGAGTTAACTTCTTGATGTTTCTTGGTGCCATTTGGTGGAAATTTGAAGACTTTTCTGTTAAGCAGGGATGTAAGTGACACAACGTTTAACGACCTGAAGAAGTGACAGAAAGGCCTGAAAATGGAGTAAAATCGTCCAAAACTAAATTTTGACGGGCTTGAATTCGTACATGCATGTGTTAAGGTAGCCCAACAGGAAATCTCTCTTCGATAATAAACGGTAACTTCATGAAGGCTACGTATCTGTTCTCATTCAACAAGTAACAAAGAAAACATTTAAAAGATGAACTGCATCTTGCAATACTATTAGCTGATTTAAATAAAGCATGCATTAACAAAAATACGATATCAAGCTGATGAACGGTTTGAAATTCAATTTTGGGATTAGATTTTCCATAGCTCAAATAGGAAGCAAATTAATCATGAAATCTGCGTTAAAAACGTTCCAGTGTTCAGTTGTACTCTCCGAGTTTAATATTCTATATTTAGGAACAATCCGATATTCGGTCATCCAAAAAAGAGTCTTTTTTAGCTTAATTCTTGCAACACGGCTAAACTCAAGCACATCATGAGCAAGAAGTTAACGCTACCAAAAAGTGGTACAAAGGCATAAAATGCACAATTCATTAAATTGGTCGTAATTACTCAACAAGGTTAGCAACATAGGAATATTTGGTATTGCTGGAAAGAAGACTTTCTGGTGCAATAATCTAGTCAAGCAGTTTTCCAAATTAGTCTACTGTGTCAAAGCACAGAGGGCGCAAATCTCGGTTTCCTTTTTTCTAGGACACCCTGTATACAATGAGTGTATTTTTGTAATACTCCCAGCAATGTTAAAAAAGCAAGGACACAAGAAACAAACTTATATTAAAAAAACTCGATTGATGATTGAATTCTTCATCGTCATCAATCGGCTGCGTAGCTGGCGTCTTCAAGTTTTTCTCTAGTTAAAACGGTCTTGAGCCATTTCAGCTAACTTTTCTGGACTCATTATTCACTCTGTATCATGCATCCTTTTGGGTGGCATACAAAGGTTTTGGATGTATTGTAGAAAAAAAATTCGCTGTCTTCCTGGTTTCCCATATGATGGAATGTATATATTGATATTAGCTTGAATACAAAGTTTAATTTTGTACATAGGGGAAATTTATACCGTACTCTAAAACGTGTTAGTATTCATACAATGTGTTAAAAAGAATTTCACCCTTCATTTGAAAAACTGTTATCTGAATCGAAGAATGTTTTTCACTTCAAAGTCATCTCAGATTTCACACCGGGTTGCCAGGCTAGACTATATACTCATGTACTTGATTGTGTAATGGAACGTTTCGTCTCTAGGTGCCTAATGGGTGAATTGAATTGTGCAGAATAGATATATACTTCCCAGTGTACCTCCAAACCCGTACTGGTGTTCAGTTAAATTTCAATCTTGATGAAAATTTAGTATCTTGGCCTTATTACGTTAAAAATACATCTATTTAACAATTAATATAATTATGTCATGTTTGTCATATATGTATATGGACTATGGTTTGTTACGTTTACAACGAAATGAGACAATCATGTACTGCTTTTATTCCTCGTTTGAAGGTCTATAAATTTCGCAGTTGTTACATATCATGTTCTTTGCCTCAAAAATAAATGTAGAATAAACAATTGGCTTTCTTGCAATCTATTTAAAAAAAATATGATCGAAAATGTCAAATAGTAAATTTCTTACTTATATAAATTCTTCAATCATTGAATGATAAATGATATGCCACACTTTCTTTTTCATTCTTAATTTAGAGATTAAAATCAAGGGCAGTCGATGGAATACATATTAACAATAATTAATATAATTAGAGTAAATTAGCACATTTTTTTAAAATGTAAAACTGGTAAAATATACATTCAAGAATCAAAATACAATTACAAGCTGATCAGCACTTCCAAAATGATCAAAACCAGTAAATTGCAGAGTATAGACAATCAATGGAAGTTGCTTTTGATGATTACAACAAAACCATTTGCTCAAAGCTTATAAGACGTTTCGCAAAACTAACGAATTATATGCATTTTATCTTCAATATACATAAAAAAGTAATTTCGTCAAGAATGTCCCCTTTAGTCATATGTTTACTTCAGACATATGGAATAGCTATGGATTCTTCATTATCCCTCTGAGAGCCAGTATTGTAATCATATTCCTATAATGTAATGGCAATAATATATTGTCACTTCATTACGTCTGCCCAAAGTATATGGAAACCCAAGTATGGTATCATCTATTTATCATTTTCGATATTCAATATACTGACTGTATTTTCTACTTGTATTCTTAGGAATGCTAAGATAGTAAAGAAATAAAACCATCTGAACAAACCTGTGAGAAAATAGTTGATTTATTTGAAACATTGAGACTGATTTTAAATAAAATTTAAAAAATTGAAGTTTCAAATATAGGCCACTGAATTATCTTGATAAACAAAATATATACAATAAAACGTATTCGTATTTGTGTTTCATCCTTCATTTGAAAATCTGTTATCTAAATCGAAGGATGTTTTTCACTTTTACGTCATCTTTCTGTGTACCTACTACCTTCGCAAAATGCACACGTACTAATTTCATGTGATGATTATTGTCGACCTCATCTTTTTCTCGGATATCATTGATTTTACATGGATGCGCACAGATGTATCAAAACAATTTAGAAGTACTTGTGTGACTATTATGTATAAACTTGAATTTCAAAGTGTGCTGTTATACAATATTTCTACATAATTCAAGGGTACAAGTGACACAAACAATATGTGATGCATAAAAAAGAATATTACATAGCAGTCAGTCTTTATATCCTCTGGGCTAAGTATTTTGTTTTAATCAAGATGACAACTTGATATACGGCATATTTCATGTTCTAGCAGCGATTGAATTACACCCAAGCTGAGTAGGTGTTGAAAGATTTCATATACAGTGTTGGTTTTGCGGTTAAGGGAATAACATGTTGCTCATTAAAGAGAAAAATATTTATCTTAATGCATTATTTACTAATATAATGATTTGACGTAATCCACAGCCAGCGGTTTTCAAAAGTGTAATCTGTATCGAATGATCACTGCATATGATTTTAACAGTTGCTCATATTCAATATAAAACTGTAGTGGAAGAAGTGGCCAAGTACCAAATAACTGGTTTTGACATATGCGCGTTCAAAGTTCTTTCTTCTTTATAACCTGTTAATGAAAAAAGTATTGAATTCATATTAGGTATATGTAACCTTATATAGGAATGGATCAATTACCGCTCAACAAATGATTGTAATTACACCTCGCACAAAAAAAATCGCACCATGTCTTTAGATCGGCAGTGTGTTAAGCATGCTATTATTGCTACATTTTACAATATTAATATTGAATACCCTGAGGTCAGTATAACAATATGAAAGATTTGAGCCAGTCAATAGTTTGTTATTATATACCGATTGGCATGGTTTGAGCCAGTCAATAATCTTTTACTATTGCCCTCTCTAAACAAAATCGGTATATAAAATAAATATTGACTGTTCTTTTATTCTGGCAATAGTAAAAATTATATCATGATTGCAGTGATTTGAGCCGTGCAATAGTTTGTACTATTGCACGGCATGAAACAAACCTGTGTGATATCATGATATAAAACAAATATTGAATGCCTATGCACGTGCAATAGTACAAAATATATCATTCGGTCAAATTTGGACTGATCTATTTCACTCGGCTACGCCTCGTGAAATAGAAAAGTCAAAATTTGACCTCAAGATATATTTTGTACTATTGCACTCTCAGGCATTAAATATTTGTATACTATTTCTCCTCAGTGATCTTGAGACTATGGTACTATTTCCCTTGACCTTTGGTCTCGGGAAATAGTACATAGTCTCAAGATCATTTCGGAGCAATAGTTTTTACTATTGCCCTCATGACCAGTCAATATTTGAATACTATTGCCCTCTCAAAACAAAATTGGTATATAAAACAAATATTGACTGCTCTTTCATTTTGACAATAGTAAAAATTTCCCTCATGAGATACAATATTTATATACTATTGCCCGAAGTGATCTTGAGACTATATACTATTTCCAAAGACAAAAGTTCGAGGGAAATATAATGATAGTCTCAAGATTACTAAGACATTGCTAGAATGAACAATCAATATTTTTATACCCATTTTGTTGAGAGGAGGCAATTGTGGCTCAAATCATGTCAACTTTTATACATTTATAATATAATAAGGGTTAATAGTATTATTCATTTACATAGTTGTTACACAGAAACATAAATAACCAAAAATCGTCTATTATGACACATTTTAGTTTACTTGATGAAATTTGATTTTTAATGTCAAATTCGACAAAAATATATATCGTTCTATTTCATTCGTACAGATTGATTTGATTAAATACGAAATCACTTATCATAACAATTATATAATGTAGAACATTTCTTGGTAGCCTAATTTTTAACCCAATTCAAATAAACGTACCCTGTAAAATGAAGAGCGTTTTGATATTTACCGAAAAAGAAAGACAGTATCACTTAACATGAATAAATTATAGGTAGAAATTGACATTTTCAAATATCAAACAATGAATCATAGGGGTAAAAAAAACAGAGTTTATGCAAGCTAATTTCCATAAACATGCTTGGAATAATGGATAATAATTACTGTAACATGTATTTTGAAAGATGAAAATGATTTGAACATAATGAATTTAAGTTATAAAAATGGTTTTTAGATTAGCAAATAGAAATACGGTTTATATGGCAACATTCTAGGTCGATTATTTTCAATTTATAGTAATCGACAAAACTTAGTGTCGTATTGAAATATAAAGGTGCCTACAACCAAATATGGAAGAAAGATATATATTTAAAAGGCTTTAGGTAATTTACAAATGTGATAAAATATTTAACGAAACATACAAAGTAAACAAATCTGAAAATTTCCAAGTCTTCTTTTATTATTGTGTAAATCTTTATCTTAGGCTACAATTCTTTTTCACGAATAAGACGACAAAAGGTCATTTTTTCTGCACGTTTTTGTCTACTTACACAAGTCAGAAAATCACAATATTTGACGTACATGAAGAATAGACTCTCTATGTTCTACATACAATTTGACTAGTGATTGCAACTCGTGATAAACACGTTCAAAATGGTGTCTTCAGTCTTCAGTCTTCAGTTTACCATCTCCATTTATAAGCTTGGTGCTGCTTGTCCTAGGAGGTTGGCTGTGCTACTTGTGCAGACGTGTCTCTCATGTGCTCAAAAGAATATATACAGTGAATGGTGCCAAAGGTGCAAGTAAAAACGGAACAGTCTAATGAGACGAAGTCGGCAGCAGCTCCCTGATTAAGGGAAGTGCCAATGTCTGGAATTGCTGGATCGAGGGTGCCATGGCAACCGAAGACGGTAGGCTATTCCACACTGGTATCGTACGCACAAAAAATGAGTACTTAAAAGAGTTCACCCTTGTTTGAATAAGCTGATAGCTGCAAATGTTTGAAGCTCTACTTGGGCGTGTTGAAGGAATTACACAGTTCGGGAAAGCAATATTTACTAGTCCGTTTCTTATCTTGAAAAACATACAGCATTGATGATGCAGTCTACGAGTGGCAAATGAATCCCACTCTAAGTTTTGTAGCATGGCAGTCACACTAGCCGTTCTCTCATAGTTGTTGAAGACAAAACGGGCGGCTTGGCGTTGCACAGATTCAATAGAGTTTATTTGCCCGCTTATATAAGGATTCCACACTGATGATGAGTATTCCAACTTAGGTCTCACCAGGGCACAGTAGGCACGTTTCTTAACCTCGTGAGAACATGCTGACATAATTCTGCGAAGAACACCCAACGTGCTTCTTGCACTGGCAGTTATATTTTGGACGTGATCTTTCCAGTCTAAATGTTTGTTAATAGTGACCCCGAGGTATTTATGACGCTTTGTCTTTTCCGTCAACAGAATATGTGCGAGACAGCGGAGCTTTTTTACGCGAAATCTGTAGAAACTCACACTTGGATGCGTTAAAGCTCATCTGCCATTGATCAGCCCATTTAAACACTTTTTCCAGGTCTTCTTAGAGCGTTTGTTGGTCATTGGCAGAGTTGATTTCTTTATACAATATTGAATCATCCGCAAATAAGCGGAGCGTTGAGTTAATATTAGAGGAAATGTCATTTATGTAGATTAAAAACAACGTTGGACCAAGTACCGATCCTTGGGGCACGCAAGATGTCACTGGTGTCCAGTTTGATGTTGTTCCATTTACTGCGACACATTGTTGTCGTCCAGACAAGAAATTTTGAATCCAATAAAGAGTTTTCCTCTGATACCGTATGATTCAAGTTTAATTGACAGTCTATGATGGGGGACTTTGTCAAAAGCCTTGCTAAAGTCTAAAAGCAAGACATCTGTTTGACCTCCTTTGTTCAAAACCTCAGTCCAGTCATGTGTAGCTTGGAGCAATTGTGTTTCACATGACATTTTTTCGCGGAAGTCATGTTGTTGGTCAATAATCACTTTATGATCTGCTAAGTGCCGCGACGTATGAGACAAAATAATATGCTCCATGATCTTGCAGCATATGCATGTAAGACTGACGGGGCGATAATTTTCAGAGAGTACGTCGAAAAAGTTGACGCCTTTGACGCCGAAACCTCATTTAATTTGTTCTGAGGTAATGGGCGTGACCGAGCCTTTACAGCATGGGACTCTTAATACAAAGGTTCAAGATTCGAACTCCTGTTTTTTGTGCCCTGTGTTTCTTGAGAATGCTATTTGTTGCGCTTCTCTCGGTGTCATGCACTTAGCCAATTCATCCGCTTGTTTTTGGTCGATTTTCTTCTTGTTGTTGTTCTTGTAAGCGCATTAAAGCCTTGCATCATGCGCTCTATAAATCTCCTTTATTATTATTATTACCTGGTGAATCTACTAGCGTGTTAAAATTTCAGAGATTTAATACCTGTAAAACCATTCTTTACAGCTGTGATGAAGAAAAAAAAAGCTTGTCCCGAAATTAAAAAAGAACACACATCACATGTACACTTATCTAGGTGTTAAGCACATTTTGTTAACATAAGGTAAACATATGAAATGCTTTATGAAGCTTTATTGCTCTAACGAAATTAACAGTTTGGTAAATATTTTTATTCAAATATGTAAAATGATGACACGCACAATTAATATTTGATTGTATTTATTCTTGCTTACTTACAAATTTCTTGATTTCCATTAAAATGCATAAATCATTTAAGTCTTTAACACATTTTGTTTTATTAATGAGCTGATATTGAAAGC
>JXSR01S015972.1:26852-46480 GCA_000969725.1 Ophiothrix spiculata
AATTTACATATATTGTTGATTGGTTAACAATTGGTCTTCTATGATGAACATATTATACACTGTTTACGTATCTCCTCGTAGTATAGGGATATGATAATACTTGCTATACTACATTAAAGTTAATTCACATAGATAAATAAATAAATTGGTAAAAATAAAAGTTAATGATTGTTTAAAAATATTTCTGGGATAGTTATTATTGGCAATGACTATCTCCAAATATATTCCTATATTTTCCGAACTCGGCAATTATATGGCTAAGAATGCATTTTAATTTCGTGATAGTCAAATAGCTATCACGAATATGATTGATAAGCAACGAGACAAGACTTACTGCTCTAGAGTAGAGTAGCTTTACATGTTAAGTTAAGTCCCTGAATATTCAAGCAGAATAATTAGCCTCAAATATTAATTTTGCATTGGAATAACTGGCTATCTTTTAAATTCAAACACAAGTACAAAAAATAATGTTATAATGATGATCCACTCAGATTTTGAACCCAAAATGTAAATCGTATCAATTTAGCAATTAATAAAAGCATTGGAAACTTCAAAAAATGTATTAACATAGCATAAAGGACTAATTGATATAATTCGACTGTAACACATTAATGTTAAATCACCGAAAGGCTTTAGATGAAAAATGTGAATTTTGTATAGCTCTCATGTGCTAATGAGTACGAAATCACGAGTTGTTTTGATAATTTAACAGCAGTTAATTAAATCGAATAATATACACAAAACATAAGTACATCGTTTCATTAAAATTCGAAACCATTTGTGACCCCTAAGGTAGCATTCGAATTCTACCCAAGAGATTCATTTCACATTAATAATAATATAGATTAAGTAACAAACTTAAAATGAAACTCTGAACATATCTGATGAATTGTGAAAATTTATCCAATATCACTATTTTATTCTACTTGTTATTATTTTGAAGACAACTATCTTAAATCAAAAACGGTGTAAAATTGAAATTGAAATATAAATTTTCATTGAAGAGTTAATCTTCTAATACGCTACCATGCTGTTTTAAAGTCGCTCGGATCATTTTTGGTTGTCACTTTGGGTCTCAAATATATCAATATCTCTAATAAGGACATAATTTGAAACCAAATGCACTTCTGAAAGCTCAAAAAGTCATTCCTCATCGATAATGTCATAAATATCAGTAAATAAAGTAAAGGACTTTTTACTGAAACTATATATTCAGCCAAATTTGATGCCATTTGGTAATTCTCTCAAATTGTTTTTTGGGAAAAAAGCAAAATAAATTAGAATTTATTTTAGCCTCATTAAAATTGCCATTTCATTAATAAATGTCAGTACTTATATTAATTAAACTAAACGCACACTGTGAAATAAATTAAATAAGCTTTTGAGGAAAAATGTGATATTAAAACCATTCAATGTTTAAATATGCTAAACTCTCACCTAAATGTTTTTCTTCAACTACTTTACCTTAATTGAAAAACACAGTTTTGAAGTGCCTTTTGCCATTTAAAGCAGTAGCTTTTACTCGGTGTTTTTTAAAGCTAATTATGCAAATTGTGTCATTTCATTGGTGTAATGTAAATGTCAAAGTTTGGCATTTAAATGAAGATTTTAATATTTTCGAGTTAATTTTATATAGCAACTGAATTATACCGGTGTAATGAGACCAAGTGTCTCCCATTACCTGGAGTCCGGGTTGAATTGAACTACACGGAATAAGCAGCAATCAATGATTTATTGTACAAGTATTTTCTACACAATTGCATAGTAGATAGGACAGTCAGTCACACGGACGCTGTATTTCATTATTCCGGCATTGTAGTCTGCAGACATTGTAAAACATTATTGAAACAGTACAAAAGTTAATAAACAGGGCCCATACTCTACTTGCCTATTAATTAATCTGTTGTTTACCTGTCAATAGACAATGACTTAGTTGCCAAATAGATTAAGCAGCGTTTCATGAATATGCACCCTGGCCATATTTTAGATGCCAAATCAAAATAGCTTAAGAATCGAATCAGTACTGTCAAAAAATGAGTCAATAACTTAGCAGATTGAAATTAAAGTAGAAACTGAGTTGGAAAGTCACCAGATTATAAATATATCTTCCATGCACAAAATGATGCAACATCAGATGAATTTCCCGTCCTAATGTGTGTCTGATTTAGACATATGGAATCACTACGGTGTCTTCATTATCCCTCTGAGAGCCAGTACTGTAATAATATTCTTTACATATAATGAGTATTGTCACCTCATTAAGTCCAATGTATAACGAAACCCGAGTAAGGTATTATATATTTATCATTTTCATTTATTCTATATCATGTTCTTCTTGAAATATTCTAAGCAATGCTAAGATACGGTAGTTATATTAACTTTTTAAGAAAATGGTTTGTTGAATAACAATTGATAGGCTTACAAATCAAATGAACTTAAATTTCGTGCACAGGACACTAAAAAACCCATTCTAGATTTATACAATGAATGTATTTTTGTAATACTCCCAGAAATGTTAAAAAAGCAAGGACAAAAGAAACAAACATTCTATTTAACATTAACATCACTCTGTATCATGCATCCTTTTGGATGGCATACAAAGGTTCTGAATGTATTGCTGAAAAAAAGAGTTCACTGTCTTCCTGGTTTTCCATATGATGAAATGTATATATTAACATTAGCTTGAATATAAAGTTTAATTTTGTACATAGGGGGAAATTTATACCGTACTCTAAAACGTGTTAGTATTCATACAATGTGTTAAAAATAATTTCACCCTTCATTTGAAAAACTGTTATCTGAATCGAAGAATGTTTTTCACTTCAAAGTCATCTCAGATTTCACACCGGGTTGCCAGGCTAGACTATATACTCATGTACTTGATTGTGTAATGGAACGTTTCGTTTCTAGGTGCCAAATGGGTGAATTGACTTGTGCAGAATAGATATGTACTTCCCAGTGTACCTCCAAAACCGTAGTGGTGTTCAGTTAAATTTCATTCTTGATGAAAATTGAGTATCTTGACCTTATTATTTTAAAAATACATCTATTTTATAATAAATACATGTCATGTTTGTTATATATGTAAATGAAATATGGTTTGTTATGTTTACAACGAAATGAGACAATCATGTACTGCTTTTATTCATCGTTTGAAAGTCTATAAATTTCGCAATTGTGACATATCATGTTCTTTGCCGAAAAGCTTTCTTTTCAACTTGTCAGATCGCGTAATTTTTTGTGAATTGAATTGTGTAGAATAAATAATTGGCTTTCTTGCGATCTGTTTCAAAAATATGATCGAACATGTCAAATAGTGAGTTTCTTACATATTTAAATTCTTCTGTCATTGAATGATAAATGATATGCCACACTTCCTTTAATCATTCTCAATTTAGAGGTTAAAATCAAGGGCAGTTGATGGAATATATATCAATAATACCGTAATTGATATAATTAGAGTAAATTAGCACATTTTTTTTAAATGTCAAAACTGGTAAAATATATATTCAAGAATCAAAATACAATGACAGGCTGATCAGCACTTCCAAAATGATCAAAACCAGTAAATTGCAGAGTAGAAAATCAATGGAAATTGCCTTTGATGATTACAACAAAAACATTTGTCGCAAACTTATAAAACGTTTCGCAAAACTAATGAACGATATGCATTTTATCTTCCATATACATAAAAAAAGTAATTTTGTCAAAAAATGTCCCCTTTAGTCATATGTTTACTTCAGACATATGGAATAGCTATGGATTCTTCATTATCCCTCTGAGAGCCAGTATTGTAATCATATTCCTTTCATGTAATGACAATGATATATTGTCATTTCATTACGTCTGTCTAAAGTATATGGAAACCTAACTATGGTATCATCTATTTATCATATTCGTTATTTAATATACTGAGTGTATTTTCTACTTGTATTCCCAGGGATGCTAAGACAGTAAAGAAAAAAAAAACATCTGAACAAACCTGTGAGAAAATAGTTGATTTATTTGAAACGTTGAGACTGATTTTAAATAAACTTTACAAATTGAAGTTTCAAATATAGGCCACTGAATTATCTTGATAAACAAAATATATACATAAGGAAATAGACTCATACGTGATGGTGGTAAAATACACAAATGAAGGTTGAATCTTCTGCATCACAAAATTTTACTAACCTCGTTTGGAGGCCTTTCGCACAGATACCATCTGGCGTCGTCAGCAATGAGAGATGTTATGATGACTGATCGTCTCTGGAAACAACGACACCAACAGAACTTCCAGAGACGATCAGTCATCATAACATCTCTCATTGCTGACGACGCCAGATGGTATCTGTGCGAAAGGCCTCCAAACGAGGTTAGTAAAATTTTGTGATGCAGAAGTTTCAACCTTCATTTGTGTAAAATATATACAGTAAAACGTATTCGTATTTGTGTTTAATAGTATTTCATCCTTCATTTGAAAAATTGTTATCTAAATCGAAGGATGTTTTTCACTTTTACGTCATCTTTCTGTGTACCTACTACTTTTGCAAAATGCACACGTACTGATTTCATGTGATGTTTATTGTCGACCTCATCTTTTTCTTGGATATCTTTGATTTTACATGGATGCACACAGACGTATCAAACAATTTAGAAGTACTTGTGTGACTATTATGTATAAACTTGAATTTCAAAGTGTGCTGTTATACAATATTTCTACATAATTCAAGGGTACAAGTGACACAAACAATATGTCATGCATAAGAAAGAATATTACATAGCTGTCAGTCTTTATATCCTCTGGGCTAAGTATTTTGTTTTAATCAAGATGACAACTTGACATACGGCATATTTCATGTTCTAGCAGCGATTGAATTACACCGATAACTTACTCATAAGCTGAGTGGGTGTTGTTAGATTTCATATACTTTGTTGGTTTTGTGGTTAAGGGAATCACATGTTGCTCATTAAAGAGAAAAATATTTCTTTTAATGCATTATTTACTAATAGAATGATTTTACGTAATCCACAGCCAGTGGTTTTCAGAAGTGTAATCTGTATCGAATGCTCACTGCAAATGATTTTAACATGTGCTCATATTCAATATAAACCTGTAGTGGAAGAGGTGGTCAGGTACCAAATTACTGGTTTTGACATATATGCGCGTTCAAATTTCTTTCTTCTTTATAACCTCTAAATGAAAAAGTATTGAATTCATATTAGGTATATGTAACCTTATACGTCATGGCTCACCCCGAAATGGGGTACTTTGCAGATTATATCAATTTAGATTTTATAATTTCATCTGTTATAGCATTTTCTAAGCTTTAAAATGACACCTTACTTGTTGAAATTGATCAAGGCAATCACATTTTATAACAGAAAATCTGTTGGAAATTCTCTTATTTCTAAATTATTTTCTAAATTTTTTGCTGCTTATTTTCACCAGTTTCTCGAAAAGTGTTCTGTCGCAAAGTCTCCCTTTTCGGGGTGAGTCACCACATATAGGAATGAATCAATTACCGCTCAGATTAAAGAAAGGTAATTACACCTCGCACAAAAAGAATCGCACCATGTCTTTAGATCGGCAATGTGTCAAAGTCTGATGATTCTAAACATTTTCGAAATATACATTGTATTGCTGCATCTTTACTATTTCGTAAAACACGTCTCTTGTGAAAATATTGGCAAAAATGGCTGAGGAAGACGCTGGACCCCAAACAATGGTTGCACTTCATGGGTCAATGGTCTCTAGATACTCAAAACAAAATCGGTATATAAAATAAATATTGACCGTTCTTTTATTCTGGCAATAGTAAACACTATTTCTCCTCAGTGATCTTAAGACTATGCATGGTACTATTTCCCTCGACCTTTGTTCTCGGGAAATAGTATATAGTCTCAAGATCGCCTCGGGGCAATAGTTTTTTATTATTGCCCTCATGACCAGTCAATATTTGAACACTATATTGCCCTCTAAAAACAAAATTGGTATATAAAACAAGTATTGACAGCTCTTTCATTCCGACAATAGTAAAAATTTCCCTCATGAGCAGACAATATTTATATTCTATTGCCCGAAGTGATCTTGAGACTATATACTATTTCCAAAGGCCAAAGTTCGAGGGAAATAGTATGATAGTCTCAAGATTACTAAGACAGTGCTAGAATGAACAATCAATATTTTTATACCCATTTTGTTTTGAGAAGGCAATAGTGGCTCAAATCATGTCAACTGTTATACATTTATAATATAGTAAGGGTTAACAGTATTACTCATTTACATGGTTTTTACACAGATACATAAATAACCAAAAATCGTCTATTATGACACATTTAAACTTACTTGGTGAAATTTGATTTTTAATATGAATACCGATTATTATTATGTCAAATTAGACCAAAATATATATCGTTCTATTTCATTCGTAAAGATTGATTTGATTAAATACGAAATCACTTATCATAACAATTATATATGTATAACATTTCTTAGTAGCCTAATTTATAACCCAATTCAAATAAACTTACCCTGTAAAATGAAGAGTGTTTTGATATTTACCGACAAAGAAAGACAGTATCACTTAACATGAATAAATTATAGGTATAAATTGACATTTTCAAATATCAAACAATGAATCATAGGGGTAAAAAAATCAGAGTTTATGCAAGCTAATTTCCATAAACATGCTTGGAATAATAGATAGATAATAATTACTGTAACATGTATTTTGAAAGATGAAAATGATTTGAACATAATGAATTTAAGTTATAAAAATGGTTTTTAGATTAGCAAATAGAAATACGGTTTATATGGCAACATTCTAGGTCGATTATTTTCAATTTATAGTAATCGACAAAACTTAGTGTCGTATTGAAATATAAAGGTGCCTACAACCAAATATGGAAGAAAGATATCTTTAAAAGGCTTAAGGTAATTTATAAATGTGATAAAATATTTAACGAAACATAAAAAAGTAAACAAATCTGAAAATTTTAATAAACTATATTTTTAGGACATGAAATATCTTCTTCTTTTATTATTATGTAAATCTTTATCTGAAGGCTACCATTCTTTTCACGAATGAGACGAAGAAAGGTCATTTTTACTGCACGTTTTTGTCTACTTACACAAGTAAGAATACCACACTTTATGACGTATCACTAGATTATACGTACAATTTGACAAGTAATTGCAATAAACAGGTTCAAAATGGCTTCAAGAAACCTAATAATTTCATAATAATCGCACGATTTGATTTGTTCAAGTTCTGAGGTAATGAGTGTGGCCGAGCGGTTACAGCATGGGACTCTCAATATAAAGGTTTTTGAACCCCTATCGGAACTGCACCTTGATAGAGACCATGTCTCTTTGTTTCCTTGCAATCAACCCTGTTTTAGTTGTGTGTTTTGACGGAGAGTGATGTGCTGGCAACCTCTCCTCTTTGCCCAGTTTTTTTGCAGTTCATTTCTTTCATCTATAGTGCAATTTTTGTTCAGGTCACACTTATAAGGATAATTCCATTGGAAGATTCTTTTTAAAAACTTAGCAGTCAATAATATACATTTTTACGGTTACTATTTTTAAACATTTTGTATTATGCTTGCTAACTATCATTGTATATTATGTCATGCACTTGGCCAGTTCATCCGCTTGTTTTTTGGGTCGGGTTTTCTTGATGTTGTTTTTATTGTAAGCGTATTGAAGTTTTTTTGAAAAAAAAACCTCTATTCTACTCTTTATTTATGAAACGTTGCTAACTCTAGTTGGAAACTAACATATTGTCTACTTGACGGGTAGTTAGAGGCGTCGGGTTTTGGGTCAGGTTTTTGTTGTTGTTGTTGTTCTTGTAAGCGCATTGAAATCTCCTTTATTATTATTATGATTATCATCATCATTACCTGGTGAATCTATTAGCGTGCTAACATTTCTAAAAAGTCTAATACCTGTAAACAATTCTTTACAGCTGTGATGAAGAAAAGCTGAAAAAAAGCTTCACCCGAAATTAAAAAAAGAACACACATATCACATGTGCACTTATCTAGGTGTTAAGCACATTTTGTTAACTTAAGGTAAACATATGAAATGCTTTATTAAGCTTTTTTGTTTAATCTCTAACGAAATTAACAGTTTGGTAAATATTTTTATTCAAATATGTAAAATGATGACACGCACAATTAATATTTAATTGTATTTATTATTGCTTACTTACAAATTTCTTGATTTCCATTAAAATGCATAAATCATTTAAGTCTTTAACACATTTTGTTTTATTAATGAGCTGATATTGAAAGCTAAATGCCACGATGATAAGGCGTAATTTAACTTTTCATCAAAAAAGAAAGGTTCAATTTAATGTCGGCTTTATGCATTATTTATTAGGTTTACATTATATTATACAGCTGTTCTTGATTCTTAATAGAAAGTTTTTCCCTTTTAAAGTAAACCTAGCAAACATGTGTTTCTAGTAAGTTATGTTTCTTTAAAATTCAGTTTTACTTAAGAGGACCATTTTAATATGTAACGAGAGTAAGAAATTGGCCTTTATATAATTTGTGTCCTGTCTTATTCATAAGTACTGTAAAGTCGGCATAGTTTATAATTTGCCTATGGCAATTGAAGCTGAGCACAGTCAAAATCGCGTCCAAATTTTTAATTTCATCAGAAACGTTATGCTTGAAGTGTGTTCTATCATATTAATCAGGTTCCAAAAACCAAACACATACAAAATGTGTTGAAAACCAAAATAAACATCTACTTTCTTTTCAAGTTTTAGATGTTTTAGATAGAAAAACAAACTTTAAACGCGGTTTTCTCCAAACTATTTTTTCTGAATTAGTTACAGGCGGTTACATCCGATAATCAAAAGGAAGATATCATTTTAAAACTTTAGCATTAAAATGACACCAAAATAAAAAGGTACCTATAGATATGATGGGTCATATTTGTTAATTCTAAGACATTTTTGTCATTTTGTATACAAAATTGATTAACATTTATCATTCTATTTTTCATCATATTTGAATATACTAAAATTATCCATTAAGGATTACAGAATTAATCAAAATTAAACGATAAATTTCAAGATCAAAAGACTAATTCATACAAAACCTGGTCAGGCCAATGAAAAGGCGATGAAAGTACATTGATGTTGTTGCATTGGAACACTTTCTGTCTCTTAAGTTACGTTAGATGATTTTATTATGAGTATTATAGATGTTAATAGGAAACCTCTTGGGTGAGATTTGAAAATTATCTTAGAAAATCATAAATTGTTTTGGAATTTAAATGAAACGATATACTACTGTTTCATTGTAATTTGAATTAATGAAGTGAAGTAATATTATCAAAACAATTTATTTTTAATAATTAGAAGGAGTATTATGTAGGTTTAAAATATAAAAATGTAAATATTCATGCCTTTTTGGTGATTTGACATTTTGTTAATCTGAAGTTCATGTTATGTCAAGTTTTTTAATGTTTTGATTAGCTGGAGCTTAATGCTGTTTTGATGGTCGTTTTTTGAGGGGGTGGGGTGGACATATAATTGTTCATTGGTGTTTTATGTTGTTGTTGAGGCGGGGGGGGGGGGCATTTACATTTTAACTGATGTATGGGTGGAAGAAGCTCATGCTATAAAAGTAAACCCTCATTTCAGTGGCGTATAGCCAGAGTTGTTGGTAATGGGGGAAACACATTGTGATGTATAAGTATAATCTACCATATTTGGGGCTTATGTGAATAGAATCTTTCCATTAACTTGTGCAACTTCTTTTAAATCAATATGTTCAAACCGTTTCGGGTTGGAAGAGATTGTTCCCAGACTCAACCAAAACAGTCTGCTAGACGCGATACCATCACACCTCGAATCAGCACGATATTTCTAAGTCTAATGGCAGGGTTAAAAAGGTATAGTTGTTTCGCTTATCACCTTTTAAAAACATTAACACTTTTAGATTAAGCAATGTGTGATTATCTATAGTAATTAGAATTTCTTCTTGATTGTATTTCAGCTTTTCTAAATTGTTTAAATGCAATTACAAGTCCTCAATGTTTAAGCATTGATTTTTTAAGTTAATGTTTTGTTCGAGACTATTTCTTTTCTTTATTTTAGGTGAAAAGGTCAATTATACTCAAATTTCAATAATTAAAATTCAATTCTTAACATAAGGTGACAACTGATCAGCCTGCTTTAATTCAATTAACAAAGGGTAAGTGGAAAGTGGTACATTTATTCAAATACTTTTGAAAATTGTTAATTTTTCAAGTTGGGATATATGCATAAATGAATTACAAAGTGCTCAACCCAACATACTCGTATGTTGCTGTCAAGCCCGTATGAGCCGTGTTATGTGAACCTGAATTATTTGTTTTTGTTGATTAATCAATTATTTGATTAAAGAAACTTAATTATTGAGATCTTTGATAGCCAAAGAAAGGGAATTTTTCTGAGCGAATTTTATTTTGCAATTTTATGGTGATTTCCAATACTAAAAATAGGCAATTGATTGCATGAACCTATCAGGTGATAATTGGAATTTCCCAAAGTTTACAGAAATAGATTTGTTGACTTGATTTTAAAATTATGCTTAGGAAATTCCCACACATTATTGTTTTAAAAATGGCCATGATGTTATTTGGGAATTTCCTTGGGAAAAGACTGTGGCTCGGGCCTTTATGAGATTTTGCAGAAGTGAAATGGACGCTGTTTTGTGTGGATGGAGTTTGTCGAGTTGCAGTTATACTGAGTGGAATTGACTTTGTTGGAGCAGCTAGAGAACTGCTGGAGGAGTTTGATTTTGTTAAACGGAATTATACAGCTGAGTGGAGTTTGCTAATTAAACTTTGGATAGAGGTTGGAGGTAGCGATATATTACGAATGGAGAATTAATGACAACCTGTTATTTCATTATTTTATGTCCGAGTGGATTATGTGCATTGGATTCAGCTTATAAGCCAAGCAGAGCTTATTTGTGATTGCTGGACTATAAATCTCCGTTGGAGTTCGTCAAGAAGGAGAGCTTTTTTGTGATTGCTGGACTATAAATCGTCGCTGGAGTTCGTAAGGAACGTTTTGGAATTATTTTTGCCAAGTGGATTTCGAGACTTGTGATTATAAGAACTTTAAGCCTCGGATTAATAATCTTGTAAAATATCCTAAGATCGCGCTGATTTCGCAGCGGTATCTCAAAACTGTAAGTTATAAATACAATGTAAAATTAAGATATTAATTAGTGTTTGAACTGTGTTAAAAGAAAGTACTTGTATTAAATTGTTGAAACTTATTCCAAATTTCAGTGTTTTTATTTTGTTTCATTCGAGAACCCGTAAGGTGATTTTGGCCTTGGTCATTTAAAATATTTGACCGTAACAGCCGTAAATGGCAGAAACTTCATTTTGCGCTACGGGTGAAAATACATGTCAAGGTCGTAATTTGCCGAAATAGGTGCAGTTTAGTATTCATCCAAATGCTGATATTATTCCAGAAAAAAGAAAAAAGAAAACATCACTGACAACAAGGCCCAATGTTATTTAAAAAGGATTTGTTGGCAAAATGTTATGTAAATAACTGAATGGGAAGTATCTGGTAAATGAATCAATACAGCATTTGAACACCAAGGAATATGCTTCACCGCGATTATCATCTTTGGGGTGCCCAATACGGCGACTCGAGCTTTTGCTCTTTATTGGTCATCCCTCCAATTACATTTATCTTTCCTTTGTTTAAAATTGCATTCTCATTCTCTGTATTTAAACTGTGATATTTAATGTGATATATTGAATTGATTTGTACTTGGAAAATAAACTGAAATCTGACACTGATGGCAGATGACACAAAAAGTGGCCATTTTTGCCAAAAGTTTGTGACGTCATAATTACGTAACGCCTCGACCGATCTTGGTATCAATGGAAAGAGGAGACCCTTCCCTATACTATAGTATCAAACAATATAACTTTCGGGGGTTCCAAGTTCAAAACTACCCCCCCCCCCCTCAGGAAGACGTGTTACAGAAAAAGGCTTAGGAAGACGAGGGTTAATACCTTGATAAGATCACATTCCTCACAAACCATATCAGAATTACCATTCATACTAAGATAAATTTCGTGTGTTCCTTAGATTCTTTTTAATGTTATTTACAATTCCAGCAAAATTGGACTTCACATGAGGATATGTTTCCTTAACTTCAAGAAACTTCATCAACTGACCATCTCTAATTAAATCAGAGACATGATTTATACCTCTTTTACTCCAATTGCTGTAAAAAATTGACCAACTTCATTTTTTTGGCGTTATACCAAATAATTTTATCAATAGCATCATAAACACTGTAAGGATATCCTTCAAGAAACAGTTGTCCAATTTATGTTCTTTACAATCGTTCACAGGAGTGGTTGACACTGCCAGATCCATACATTTCCAATCATTCTCAAACAGATATTTCCACTTTCCCTTGTTTTCCCTTGAGTCAATTACAATAATTGCAATATCTTGCAACCAATCGGACAACTTCTTAATTTTAAAAAGCTTGTTGTAACCTCTTGAATTTGTCAGACACATAAAATCCAGGAACAGTTATCTTTAAAATGACTATCTTTCTTAACTGAGAAAAACATTCAAATTTCCTTTAAAGGTTGATATTCCGATCTAGTGACAAATTTAACATGATTTGAATGAAGGGTCATCACCTACATAAAACAGTTGTAAAGTTCCATTTGTATACCTTGAGCCAAACTAATGCTGTAGGCAAAAATGTGTCTGATAGTGGCCTATAGAAACATATAGGATATTTATTTTTGTTAACATAATATTTCAGTAATTCGGCACTTTTTTGACCATATTTCTTAAGTGAAATATTATATGTGCGTGAAAATTTAAAAGGGTTATTAAAAAATATGCGCTTTTCATATGGTGTCAAAATCCCGAATTTGATTGTGTGACTTAAACTGATAGGAACATACACCTTTAAGGTATTATCCCAGGGAATAAATAGGGAAAAAATCATGTTTTACCAATTTTCTTGCAGTTTGTTTTGCGTTCTCTGCCGTTTTTCATTGTATGATTCATAAGTCTTCTTTGCATTACATATAAACTTGAATCCACAGATCGGAAGCTTTCAGACTACAGTAAATATTTCATTGCACTTCAAAATTGCCATTATGTACAACTGCTTTGCCGTTTACAATTGTTACTCCCTATCAAGTAGAAACTAACGACATTTTAAAAGCAATTATCTCATCTTTTTGCTTGATTACCCAGTCAGATAGAGGTGTCATTTAACATAATAATCATATCAGTTTTTAAATAAATATTTCATTCCAGGTCAATCAGGCAAGATGCAAGAATTCATTGAACTTTAAAACTCTGCGTCTCAATGGCCAATCATATTGGATGGGGTTAGCTCTTTTCCATTACAATTGTGCTGGTGTATTCACTATAATCAAGTTTTTTAAAGGATGTATACTTTAGTCTTTGGATTAATTTTGAGAAACTATACAACTACCATATCGAAATTGAGCACTATTCATCTTGCTTAGTCTCTCTTGTAGGACGGGTTTGTAAGACGTAAGTTGTCATTGTCTTTAATTATACAAACACTTCATAAATCAAAGTATAAACCAAATCGGGGTCCACATTCAAAAGTACATTTGTGTTCGTGCATCTCGAACCAGCCGTCAATGCGTAAACTGTATTTTACACCACAAGTGAAGTACAAAGCGTTTGCTTTAAACACCTGCCAAGTTCCATTTCAAGAATATGATTTAGGGCCAAACCATAGTCGGCCTCCAAACAAAATTTCGCTACCAAACATTTGGTAGTGACTTCAAAATGACGAGTGACTCCAAACAAAATAACTGCAACACCGAGTTGAGACCAAATAAAATTTCGCGCTAGATTGCACATGTTATTGAATTGCCATATACATTGGACCAAGTGTTTGTTTTACTTTAAATTCGATGGCAAATATTTGGTGACGTCACGACCAAATGTTTGGTAGGGGAAATTTTGTTTGGAGGCCGACTATGGTTATGGCCTTAGTGTATAATATCTATTTATTAAGAAGATCGAATATACGGCTGGTTTGAGATGAACGATCTCATTTGGTTAGCATTCAAGCTTGTTTGGTACAAAGAAGCTCTTTTGTTTATCATTAAAAATACACTCGGTCGAATTTTATTCATGTTCTGAAAATGAAATGAGATGATTCGCATAATTGATGTTGGTCTCCATTACGTTTTTAAGTTTCTTCATACCCATTTAAACGCATCACTTATTTGTAATCAATCAAGTGTATAATTTGTTTCATTAACGTGATGACATTAAGTTGAAAATTGGAACATTTATTCCATTTGTCATGATAAATCATTAATACAACCTTAAATCCCAATTTAATAGAAAGGTATATTGAATGTCAACATATAAATTATTGATAAGCCCGGATTGTATAATGACGCACATTGTTTGCAGCTTAATTTAGAATACCTACATATTTCTAATTAAATTATTATTTAAGGATTGTCATAATTAAAGATACTCTTTGCTGATGTTAAATAACAAATCCCAGTACATTAAAAATATACTTATTTAACATATATCTGATAGTTTTACGTATCAAATTGCTGCGATATCTGAAATAAGACCAACAACATCTTTCAATGACCTTTTTCTAAAGAGTTTAGAATGAGAGAAAACAAAATCTCATTTAACACCCCCTTTATAAGCGTACTGTTGGGGGATTTTCATATTTTCTTGCACTTTTGTTTAATCTCCTTGCAAGTCTTCAGTTCCTAAAGTAGACCTTTTGCATAAACTGTAATCAACAAACACTCTCAGACAATATACTGCAGATTTCATTACACTTTAGGATTACCATTATGTAAAACAATTGAAGAGTGTTTTTTCCCAAAATGATACACGTGGTATGAGCGTTTATCGAACTTTACAGGCTAGAGTACACTAGTTTTTTTATTAATGTCCTTGAAATCATATATTGCATGGTTTGTTAATGATATGATGCAAATGTACATACAACACAGTAAAATCGTGTTTCTACAATATAAGGACATATGTGATCTTCCAGCTCGTATGAGCAGTAAATGCCAGAAATTTCATTTTGCGCTACAGGTGAATATACATGTCAAGGTCGAAATTTGCCGAAATTGATTTTTTCTACAAAATACCAGCAAAGTTTCATTTCAAAAAAATGACAGGAAATGTGAAATAAATCTGCACATTCTTAAGACGATCAACAGAAAATATAGAGCTTACTGATCTTTGAACGCGTTTATCTCAGTTATACGTTTTACTCCCTGACAACCTTTGACGGAACTTGACTTCTGGAAATCGTACGAAGTTCATTAAAGTGTCATTTTAATCCTTAAAGCATGGTGTTTAAAAATATTTAAACAAGTGAAAATGACAAGCGCTGGCATTTACTGCTGTTTTGAGCTGGACGGTCACATATGTTTAAAGATATAAACTTAAATTCAAGATCAAATTTGATAATCAATACCAAATTACAATACCAACATTTGAAACAAAAATCATCTCTATAATACTCTTTTGTAGATTTGGAGTGTATGAAACTCGTTCTTTTATTTTCTTTAAAAATATTTGGTAATATTCACTACACTTCACCGTTCCTAGACATTTGTTTCTAAATTCCAAAAAGCGAAAAAGTTCAAAATTTCACGAATGCAAATTTTAGTTAGGCTTACCAGAAATTTTTGGGGCAAAAATGACGATTTTTGGCATTTTTTTGCCAAAATCGACATTTTTGGTCAAAACCGATATCACCATTATGTTCAGGGTAAAAATCCATTTCTTAAAATGTATACTTTTATATATTCTATGCAATTAGTTTGAGAGTTAGAGTACAAAAACCATTTATGCTAGTTGAAGGTCTACCCCAGCCTTAATATAACCTTAAATCCTAGTTTAAAAGAATAGAAGTTATATGAATAAATGATAAGTCTAGAATGTATTATGACGCACATAAAACTGTTTTAATCTAAATTAAGCAAATTTATCATGTCACAATGATCATTTACAATGGTATAAAGTTTCTAAATGATTTTTGGATTGACATTGTAAAAAGCTGAGGTTTAAAAAAAAAATCTCGTACGTTTTAGAAAAGTTTTACTTGGAGAATAAATCAATTTGCTGTATAATTTAGAAACTAGATGTACTCAAATTCAACCGAAAAACTTGCGTGTATGCCAATGCTGGCACAAAATGACATCATCTTGATATTTTTCCTGTGTATATGACATCCTACAACTTTTCCAAGCTTTAAAAATCATGGTTTTATTACGTTCTTTAACATAATTCTAAGTATAATCTAAACCAGCCCCTCGAATTACTACTAATTTAAAAAAAAACTTACACAAAAATTATTCAAAGAGAGTAAAAAATGTAATTTTATTAAAATATTTATATTCTATATCCAGATTCAGTTGCATATCATTTATAACAACTTTGTTATAACAACTCAAAACAATTAGATATAACTTAGCTAGTTCAAATGTTCTGTCCGTGCATAACAATGCATTTTGTAATCCGTAGTAAAATATTTTGTTAACCCATTACTTATTCTATTCACCGGAGTCAATAAGTATAGATAATCCCAACTTGAGAAATTGCAATCCTTAACAATCCTTTTTTGTTTACACGATAAAAAGCACAACTAAAAAACTCTAAGTGTTATGCTTTTCGTCGAAGACAATAGCCTATCCTATCCATTGATTGACAGGCCTCTTTTGTGCGGTAAAATTGTTTCGATACTTCTTTTGTCACTTACGATTTAATTAACAAAACAAAATCTTTAATGAGATAACTTACGACAAACCTGAACAGGCTAAATGAGGAGAATTTAATCAAGATTTATTTTAATTGACCATCGCAGACTTGGCATAGAGATTTTCAAGATTTTTTAAAATTAGAAACACTGTTCTTAATTGCTATATTAAATAATAACATTTTTTTAAAGAGCAGTTAAAACTCTTTTTAAGTTAATATATACGGCATTGTTGAATATGTGAAGTAAATTGATTTTAGATGGACCAAAATAGACTAATCATTTTGAATACATTGGGTGCAATTACTGATACCGTAAAATAATGAGTCGTATGCATAAAAAGGAACATTTGCTTCGAGTAAAAGTATTAAGTAAAAGTAGTTACTTCTCAGATAAAACTCGAAAACTCGAACCAAACTTTAGAATTGTGATATGTGGTTGGTAGTACTTAATTTGAGTATGGAATATGTATATGTCAAATGTTTGATCCAATTTGGTCATCTACCTTCTATTTATGTGAAATACGATTATACAAACTAAAATTCAAATCATTCGTTTAAAGGGCTAACAACATTGTGTTACAAGCACTTCGATATTTTAGCATGACATTTGCGTTACAATATTATTTGCATAATTATTCTTTATAACATTGACTTTTAAATGCGCTTTCAAGTACTTCGATTTGTTTTTTGTTTTTCAATTAAAATGGGATCTAAGTAAGAAAAACAATAAGGCCTATACAAATATGATAAGATACTTTGGAAAACATTAAACAACTACTCAATATCCCTGTCCAAACTTCAAAAGTACATTTTGTTAAGATAAAAGCTTTTTTATTTAACAGTAAAAAACACACTCGAAATAAAAGATCTTCATATAAGTCATGTTCTGAAGGAAAAAAAAATCAATGAAATGACTCGCATAATTTAAGTTGGACTCCATTAATTCTTTAAGGTTTTTGATTTCTATTTAAACGCATCATTAGTTTGTATGTTTTTATTTTATTAACTTGAACATTCGGTTATTTTGTTTGTCACAATAAGTCATTAATATAACCTTAAATCTCAGTTGAATAGAGAGGCATTTGTTAATGTATGTAATACAGATGGGTTCACATTATGTTCTGACTTGCATTTGTAGCTAAAAGAAGCGTTGTTTAGAACAAAAACTGTAAATGGATATGACTAAATTGACGAGGTATAAGGAGATGCACTGTGCAAGTTTTGATAATATGTTATGTAGATCAACTCAACTGATTCATATTTGGAAAGTTTCAAGTAAATATCTGCTTTCGTTTTAATTTTACAAAAACTTGCCATTTAGAGGACTATGAGAGCTGAAATCTGAAGAAACAACATAACCTAACCGACATGCATTAAGGCTGGGGTAGACCTTCAACTAGCATAAATGGTTTTTGTACTCTAACTCTCAAACTAATTGCATAGACACTATAAAAGTATACATTTTTAGAAGTGGATTTTTACCGTATTTTTTGCCCCAAAATTTCTGGAAAGCCTAACTAAAATTTGCATTCGTAAAATGTTGAACTTTTTTGCTTTTTTGAATCTAGAAACAAATGTCTAGGAACGGTTTTCTCAAATTTTTGATTTTTATCTTATTTTTTGAAAAATTTCCAAAAATAGGCCAAAAATTGCCATTTTAGTGGCAGCGGTGGGATCTGTTTACATTTTTTGACCTATTTTTTGCATTTTTTAAAAAAACTAAGAAAAAAATCAAAAAATTGAGAAAACCGTTCACAAACTGATATCATCATCACGTTCAGGGTACAAATCTGCTTCTAAAATGTATACTTTTATGTAGTTTATACAATTAGTTTGAGAGTTAGTGTACAAAACCATTCATTGTTTCTCCCAGGCGCTATACCCCACGAATTCAACAAAAAAGGGCGTCAAGACTTGAAAAAGATTAGTCTTTCAGGTTGCATGAAAATAATTGGGCTGCAGATTCAAGAATGTCAGAAAGAAGATGGATATGGAGTTCTTTGTATTACAATATTTATTTGTCATTGATTTTTAATACTTAGTTGTAAACTTTAAAACGCAAGTTTTTAAATTCTGTAAAATAACAACGAAAGCAGATATTTACTTGAAACTTGCCAACTATTCATTTCATTCAAAAATTGAGTTGATGTATATACATAACATATTATATACTGTATTAATAAATTTAAGCGTGTTGAAACCCTATGACATTATTTCAAACAGTTTCAACCATCTTGAAAAAGACCGTAAATAGTTCTTTTGAAAAGACTATTTACGGGTTTCAAAAGACTATTTACGGGTTTTCTGCGCAATTTTTAGCCGCGTCACTTTCACGCACGGACTTACGCTCTCAACAAACTTAGACACGCAAGCCAATATGCGCATTTACCTATTGCTTGCATTCATGGTTATAGCATTTTGTTAGTGCATTTTTAAATAAGATTAACTAAATTAGGTCATTGGGCAAGTAAAAATTACATTATTTTAAAATTTATTAATACAGTATATAAAACAAATATATACTGACATTTTTCAGATCTCAAGATTAAAACTATGGTCCTTCAGTGACTAAAATTTAGCTATTTTACTTTGGGGCTACCCCCCTCAGCAAAATAGCTAAATTTTAGTCACTTTAGGCCCATAGTTTTAACCAGAGATCTTCAAGTCAGTATATATTTGTATATCAATAATAACTTCATAGCTCATCTAATTCTACGTCACTGATTCTACATATCTACCGTTAAATTGTTTTTCGCATTTTTATGCAATATTAGTTCTTCATTATGATTATTTACAATGGATTAAAAGTTATTTAATAGTTCCAGGATTGTTTTCATTAATCCT
>JXSR01S015976.1:6408-17260 GCA_000969725.1 Ophiothrix spiculata
AATAGGGTATGTTAATATTTTCTTGAATTTGACGAAGTAGCAATAAGAGTCTTATCGATAGATATCCTGGGGATATGTTCTAATTAAACTACATCTGAAAATGATAAAATCGAACATTAACACGTTACTCTATATCGACGATAAAATATTGTTGATATGTTAAATTCAGAATCACACAGCAACATATATTACCCAACATACGCCTTACATACACTTATTGAGTTCAATTTTCCAGTTTACGTTTTTGTAAACAAATTGTCGGTCTCAAACAATCAAAAAATTAGGTTTTTGGTTCACCTTTGGTTAACAAATTATACTCTACTAAATTCGTTAGGAGACAATTATTGAAAACTAATTAACCGTAGGCACAATATGTGCACATGAGAGGCTAATACCATACACAAATTAGCAATTAAATGCAACTTCGTATTATTACATAATTGACTCGCCATTGACAAGATTTAATCCGCCATAATCCTTCCTCATAATTTGTAGCAGGAAATTACCATTACTGAGGTGAATGACGTAAATCAATAGTGTGAGGGTCCATGATCAAGCTGGTTTAATAGGGTCAGTTTATAGTTCCTTAAAGCTACCAAATATTTGGTGCAACAAGACTTTGTTAACTTATAATCTGATATATAATTATGAATTGTCTAATAATAACGGTGGATGTGATAAATGTTTGGTGGTTTATCCGTTATTGATTAGAAGATGCATTGGAATTAATGTAATCGCAAAGACTTGTTGCACAAAGTATTTTGTACCTAAGTAAGAACTATAAACTGACCCATTTTACGACTAGATTGTTTTCTCTGTGTGAACGAAATGTTCCGTTAACTTGCATTTTTGTGAACATGAAAATATGAAAATTTAATGAATGAACAAGATCAGTTCATAAAAATTATTGATTTTCTCTAATCGAAAATTCCACATAGGAAATCCTTGCTCTCAAAATGAGGTCCAACATTCAAAATGTGCCATAATATCAAAGGTAAATGAATGTTTAGATTTTTGTAATGTACAGCTCATGACAAATAATTTCACATGTCATTCACTTAAATCGGACCATCTTGAAAATTTGACCCCACGTGACCTCTGATTGACATTTGGCTTATATCTCCTGAACCATTCATGATACATAGGTAAAACTATATATATTTAACATCCTTGCAATGAGACAATTAATTTGATATGTAACTTGATATATTTTGAGCATTTTTAGAATTTGACTCAAAATTCATTCAAGCGTGAAAACCACTTCCGGTTAAGTTCACCCAATTGGTTCCTTAAAAAATGCACAGACCGTCAATGCAACTTAATCTACCAAAAAACTCTTTTGGCCCTCATGTAACAAAGGAACATCATTGGATACACTCTTCAATTGAATACACTAGAATAAGAACATCCCAACTCCATGAGCTGCCTTCTGTTAAGTTATGTAAAATATAAATGCATATAAATCTCTAAAAATGCTTTCAATTCACTAGAAAGTATTTACATGTTTTTATCCCAATCAGAGTGTCACATTTGACCTTGTAGTTGACTTTGTTAGACCTTGTTAGATAATTTTCCTAGCATATAGTTGCAGAGGGGAGCTCATGGAGTTGGGATGTTCTTATTATGACTGTTTAAATATAGCAACTATGTACTATTACAAGTATCTAACAATGTCTAAACAAGTCAACTACAAGGTCAAATGTGACAATGTGATTAGGACATTTACATGGAAATGCTATTTTAGTGATGTGAAATTTTTTTTGTATCATCTGTTTAAAGTAAAGTTTTGTTATCGACCATTAGTCATGAATTGGTCAGAAACAAACCACAAAATGTGAAAAATGTCAAAATTGTTGGTATATTCCAACAAAAATTAAAACAGGTATGGGTTTATAATGATAAAACATAGGGCTATTAATACAAAATGGAACGGTTCACTAAATGTCTAATCGATGAAATATGTAGGGTGGTTAAGAATGTATTTATTTAAAAAGAATTGTATGCGTGTATAAGTATAAGATATTTGGAAATTTCTTTATATGTCTGAGCAACAGTTATAGGTAATACTTGAGACAAAGGTAACACTCAAGTTTCTGCTTACTTGGCCATATTTGGTTCATTTTGGGTGTACAGGGAGACCAAACATGCATTATCTCAATAATTAACCTGATCAAATATAATTTGAAGACTGTAGAATAAGAAGTACTTAAGGCACATTTTGACGAAATTGAGTTATTGGCGGTTTTGAAGTAACTGAAGGACAGACATTATTTTTGAAAATCTTTAAATTAATTTTTTGCATGGTAAGCGGCCGTCATGCTCGAGTGAATTCGGGGTCAAATTTCAAAAATGCTCTAAATATGTCGAGTTGCATATCAAATTAATTGTTTCGTAGAGTAGATTACAAATATATATACTTTTATATATCTAGAAGGTGTGGTTAAGCAGATATAAGCCCAAATTCACACAAGCGTGAAATGAGGTCAAATTTTCAACAAGGTCCGATTTACACGAATGACATGTCAAATTGTTTGTCATGACTTGTACCATACAAATATGTATACTTTTAAGATGTTTGGATTACTCAATTTAAGATCAATAGGATTATTTGAACGACCATGATTGTAGCGGTAAAAGTACTTAAGTGCAAAACAGAGATTAATGATTGCATAAAATCAATAATCGCTACAGTCTTCTAAATCACCTTAAATGATACACTTGACAATACAAATACATGTACCTAATATGTATTCAATACTCCTTTCCACTTAAAAGTTATAGAAAAGTCAGAACTTTTAACGCTCAGGCTCAGAACTAGTATTATGTGAAGTAAGTACTTCTTATTCTACACTCTTCATTTAGTTCATTCGTCATTGTTAAACCACGCAATTATATTGTTATGCATTATTAACAAATCATTGTTGTTGCTCATCAACGTTTTTGCAACGTCCAAATCGTGAAAATGTTGGCCTTTGAACATTGTTGAAATACCCTGAAAATGAAAAGTTTATCCTCGTCAAACAGCACTTATGTTAATTTTGTGTTTGTATCTCATTAAAATGTTTGTGAAAAATGATTCGTGTACGATTTCAACTTTTGGCACGACGACTTTCGAAAGATTTGCAATTTTTCACAATTTTGTGTATTCCACCATCGTCTTTTCCGCCACAACCCCACCCAATGACTCGCCTCACATTTTGAATTTTAGATCCCATAATTATGTGTTCAATTTTTTGGGAGTTTTTGCTTACGAAAGACAATAAAATTGTCCAGACAATGATACAAATATGTTGCAGTAGGTATTAAACTTCTTGAAGAAAACTACATTGGACTACATCTCCCCCATATTGGCACGACCAATTCATGACTTTTGATCTAATATGGTCAGCTGTAAACAACTTGTTTTGACAGTATCTTTTCCGTGAAATTGATTGAAAAATAATCTAACATGATAAGTGAAAAAAAAAATCCGTTAGCGTTTGAAATGTATATGTTACACGCCATATCGAAACATACATATTGGCGGCGTTTGACATGGTACATATTTAGTATTAATTGAAAGAGCCTTGATTAGGCTTTACAATGAGTCATAGCTTTTAAACTTTGATAATTCATTTATGAGGTTACAGTGAAAAAGGTGCACACTTTTCTTTTTATATATTTGATAATTTACAAGTTTGATGTGCTAGTATCTCTTAACCTTTTCAGTCGTAAACATGTACCTTTCGGTGTGGCGCGTCATAATTTTATGAAACATGGTGTCTTATATTATTCACGTTCACATTAAATCAATAACTTGTTTGTCAATAAAGCCATTCCGGAACAAACTAAAAGCCAGTGCATATCGAGTGACATTTTAAGGCTTAAGAGAATAAGTGTGTGTTATTTTGGAAATCGTGTTTTATTTGACACACTGCTAAGCATCTTAAATATATAATAGGCGACCAAAGGGTATTTTTGAAGAAAAAATCAAATCTGCGTTTTAAATTGAGAGAACTTGGATTTTGTTTTGTATCAAAGCAGACGTTAGGTAAATGCATGCGACTTAGGCTTGCGAGGCTGTCGCAATGCACCCGCGAGGTATTCTTGATGAGTCGGTAATACATCACAAGTGCGTATTGAAAGCATCAACGACGCATAGCAAATTAAACAATTGCGATAATTCTTCTTTGCAATGTGTTGCAGATGTCAAGGAGAATAGCTGCGGAAGTGGAGAATCGTAATCTGGTCCGAGGAGAATATTGGTAATTACAAATCTACACTTCCAAGGTTATTCTCTGACTTTATAAACCATTTTACTTTTGTATAACTGTACATTCGTACTAATAGTATAGTGAAAAAAAACGTCATAAAATGTTAAACTGTGCATTCGATTGAAAATTATTGTGTTTGTACTCTGCATGTGGGAAATTGAACTATTACTTCATCCTCACTCTAGTTTCGAATAGGATACCTATATGTTATGCACTTTCAATTCAATATTACATTATTTGTAGGAAAAAAAGCACTAATGACCAAAGATGGCAAATCTTATACAATGATTAGTTTTATAATTCTGTACATTCTTTTTACCCCGATGCACTTAATATTCATTGAATAGTAATAAAAAAAAAAAACAGTTAACCCCGCTGTGTAGCATTTCAGGGGCACGGGGCAGTCTAGGAGGGTTCTAATAATTTTTCGAAGGTGGAAGCATGTGAAATATAAACAAAAAGGAAAACAACTGACAAAAAACCTATTTATGGTAACTCAATGTATTTCTATGATTCGATCATCGGAGTAAAACATAGAATATGATCAATTTGATAATTACGAATGTGCTATTGAAAGAATTGGTGACCCTTGAGATGCGAAACAAGATTGTTGCAAGCACGTGGAAATGCAAATGCTTGGCCCTGATTGGTCTATTGGCTGTCCCTCATGCGTAGTTTACTGAAATGCTTCTTGTCATTGTCTTGTTATTTATCATTGGATCTACAGGTATAGGATAGTTTCGGTAGTGGCTTCATTTATAAGTCCCAAGTATACTTGGGACTTACAAATGAAGCCTTTACCATAGTTTCCTATGTGCTGCGTCATTGCATTATGCTAACATATGTGGCTGTCCAGTCTCCAGCCGTAAATGCAAGAAACTTCATTTTGCGTTACAGGTGAAAATACATGTCAAAGTCGTAAGTTGCCGAAATTGATTTTTTGACAGATTCACAATCCTTGTGCTAACTACAAAATACCAGCATAAGTTTCATTTAAAGAAAATGATAGGAAATGATTAATAAATGTGCATATTTTTAAGACAATCAATAGAAAATATAGGGCTTACTGATCTTTGAGCGCGTTTATCTCAGTAATTCGTTTTTCTCCCTGACAACCATAACTTGACTTCTTGAAATCGAGTGAAGTTCATTAAGGTGTCATTTTAATCCATATAGCAGGTTTTACGCCACCAATTATATATTGCCCATGACTTAATTCAGTGTTTATTTCCGAAACCGAGGCCGTCTTTACCAGCTAATTCCTTAAATAAAATGAATAAAATTCAAAAAATGTGATTTACTTGCTCATTTTTTATTTTAAATGTGATGTTTAGATATCCGTGTTATCAGAAAGATAGAAAAGAAGCAAAAATTCCAATAATTGTGAAGATTAATGTGTCTTTATTTTAATCCCCAGGCCCCACTCAATAAGCAAACAAGCAAGGGGGGGGGGGGGGGGGGGGTTAGACTCCAATTCCAGACGGCTTACCAGAAAACGAGCCGGACACCCCAGGTAAATTTTGACATTTTTTAGTGGTTCTTGACATGAATTTTGAGAAAAAGACATTCCAGGAGAAATATGTGAAAATCATGGTCAAATCGAATGCATTTACATTTTAAAACACAGGAAAAAGCAATTATTGGTGGTGTTTATCCAGCATGGTCTTTGCATGCAAATAATAATAGTGAAAATGACAAAAGTTGGCATTTACAGCTGGCTTGGGATTGACGGTCACATATTTATCTATCATGATTACGATAAGAAATCACCTGATCAACGGTGTATTTGGTTCGGTATTTGGGTCAAACAAGAGAAGTCACAGACAAAATCATGCGGTTTCTACCCGTTACGAGTTTAATGACACACGTTTGTGTAAATCAGGTGTAACAAACAACAAGCAAAATTATTTATACATTTTGATCTGATCTGATATAATTGTCTAATTATTGAGCGAGGACGAGATACTATTTTCGTATGAGAATTTGGGTAGAATTATTTTGGAAAAAAAATGTATCAATCATCCTGAACAAATAAAGTGTTAAGTTTATTTTTTTTTCAAGATCTCCATCATGATTTAATATCTAAAAATTACTGATTGCATTTCTTTGCAATTTTGACATATCAGAGGAAAATTGTGTTCTTTGCCGTGTGAAGCAATCGTCTGATCAGTAGCTGCTTACGTGAAATCATGTGCTTGTAAAGCAAACACCAAGTTTTAATTGAAGGACTGACCTTGTGTTCGTTTCAGCTCATTAGTTATTGAACATTCTAACCGCTAAATGATGGTTATCTAATAAAATTCCCTTAAAAGGGAAAGCTGGCCCTTGAACTTTTAATACGGATCATAAACAGACATGGTCGTCTTTGGAAGGCTGTGGACACGGGAGGGTAGCAAATTAAAACTGGCAATCTACCGAGTTAGCCTCCTCCTTGGCGCCCGTCTGTGTAGGCCTATCTATAATTATAGCCATGGAACCTGATCTACATGTAGTTGTGTGTCAATAGGATTCTTCAAATACTTCAAGATTTTTCATGTATCGGCGCTCAGAGGCTTTTTGTATTAAGCGCCTAAAAATGTCTTATTATTGTTTATTATTATTTTACAGCATATGGACTAATTCGTCACATGTCGATATAGTCCATATATAATCAAGCTTCCTCACTATGGGGTCGAGCACTTTGCCATTTGTATGGTTTCAACTAAACTTTTAATCTCTATTTCTATATAACTTTCATTTTCTATCTATATTAAATAAGTGATTCTTTGCCTCCACAATCCTATTTTTTACCTTTCTCCGAATGGTTTCCTTTTTATCTCGTGAACTACACTATTTAGTGCACAAGTAGCTACGTTTAACTCCTGTTAGTGGACAATACATCCAGCGGGATCAACGGTTCGTTCGATAAGGTTCCGATAAGATACAAATCAAAACAATTAAACAAACTCAAAATACCCCCAATAAACATTTCACATTCAATAACCGTAATCAAAATACAATCCCATGAAGTCAACGAAATGCATTCCATATACAAACCAAGAAACAGAACCTGTCTAGTATGCTACATAATACTTTCCAACTAATAATGGTCAAGTTTATAACACGATTGCGGCCACGATCCTTCTAGCATTTCCGGCTAGACATAATAATAGACAAAATAAAACATCATTATGTTAGTGAGTGCAACCAAGTGTCTCACTCAGTAAAATATGACATTTCCTATCAAGTTGTGACCGTCCAGCTCAAACCAGCCGTAAAGTCGGCCATTTTCATTTTTTTTAAATATATTAAATCCTTTTCAGAATACAATATTCCATTGATCTCTAGTGAATATAATCCTCTCAATTATTGCATTTTCCTCTCAACAATCTGTCTTTGAATACCATTAAACAAAATGCGTGGGCAATTGTGAATTTCAAAAATGTAGTACAATTTACTACCAATGTTATTTGTTCATATTTACAGCTTTCAAATGATATCACGATATAATAAAAATCTTATAGCCATTTTCAATTTAGATATCAAAATCCAAGGCAATCATCTGAAGAATATTATTAAAGTTGTTACACTAATAAAATATAACAGTAAAATATGACCAATTAACCTCAAATACTATTCCCGGCATAATGTTCTTTCTAAACTAGAAACACACATTTATCTAAAATATAAAAAAACAAATATACCTTATCACCATGATTTCCCTTTTAGATACTCGTTTGTAAGAGCACATCTTATTTTGATCCTTTTTGCACCTGATAAACAAGCCTTTGAGCGAAAAAAGGAAATATTCACAGGCAGACTGCTTAAGAATAAAAATAGAATTGAGCAACAAACTAATCTGCAATGTGAATTTTGGATTTACCGATATCTACTTCATTTGAGAACAGACATTAAAAATAGTCCTTGTACGCCTTTGGTTAGATTGCCTATATTTTTTAAAACAATAACATCCAAACTATATACACTGTTGCCCATATAGTTGAAATAAAAATATTTTTACCACAAAAGGTCGATTATGAGGAAGATAACTGTAAACCTATGTTGCTTTGGTCAGATTTAATAGGCGATCTAGTTGAGTGTGAAAAGGAGCTCCGAATGTGCTCAATTTTCTCATGTACTAGGGGCAACTATACAAATGGGCCGAACAATGTGATTATTTGATTTGACAACCCCTGCTTTAGCTCAGTGGCGGATTTAACAGTCAGCAATGTCAGCAATTGCTGACCGGGCCCTAAAAACTACCCTCAGGGCCTCCCTCAAAAAAAAAAAAAAAAACAGCGTTCTTTCACACCATTAACCCTCGTCTACCCAGAGGGGAGGGGGGTTGTTGCAAGCTCGCTTTACTTCTCAAGTTGCCAGTGTTCATATGGAATGTTTATCTGTAATAAAGTGATAAGCAGGTGATTTAATGTCTTGGTCACGCTTGACTGCGACAAGAAAAAATAAGGTTGTGGTGAACGTGGAATGGTTCTTTGGCGGTATATGGACTCTTGAAAGGTTCTTGTTCTGACCAAAAACAGCACGTTTCCAGATGTTTTCCTCATAAATAGACCAATACATAGAAAAGGGGTAAAATAATTTTATTCCAACTATATGGGCAACTCTGTACACTAACACAATAACAAATGTAGGATAAAATCGATTCAAAATAGAAACTCAGTTATAACCGATTTTCTATTTATACGACGAAAAAAATACATGCCTCCTTATCAACCTAGGTTATGGGAAGATTTAAAAGCTTTCTTGACTCAAAGGAGCTTAGAGATTTGACTATTTTATTTTTGTAAAACATTGCTGAGAAGCGTAAATCAGTTCGACAAAGGTCGTAATTAATTCACTTAAATTAATGTATTTACAGATAAAGAATTCCTTTACTGTACAGTAAATGACTCATTTACTCTTAACTATAAATAAATTGTTTGAGTAACCTATGTAAATCGGATAACATTTTCAAGCTTTTTCATATTAAATGGGACCTATTCTAAAGATTTAGTGATGACATTTTGAGTTTTATTTAAAAAGTTTTATTTTTTCCTTTGACAAATTTCAAAACATTTTGGCAGATAGAATTCCAAATTTCATGGTTAAAATTGAATTGTAGAACAGGATCCATTCACGAAAAATTGCCTTAAGCAGTTCTCTGATTTTCATAGATTGCTCTTAAAACTGATTTAAAGTTCAGAGTAAATGCATTCATATTCAAAGGAATTCCTTATGGTAAATAATATCACTTACATGAATGAATTTCGAACTTTCCTTACTGTAATGGATGGATTTGACAACACGACTATTACTATATTCCGTAAATCTTGAAGTATGCAACAAGCACCCGATTAACGCACAGAAACCAATATGACCTTACAGGGAAGTAATTTTGTGCCTATTTCTCGTACCAAGTCTTGCTGAATATCCAAGAAAAGTTATCCAAAAAATAATACCAAAATCTTGCCAAAAGTGACGAAAAACAGTAAATTTTGCAATTTGTGGATAAAGCTAGGTTTCTTTTGTTCCCACCTTTATGTAAGCTAATAAAATCAGAAAGTATTGGCGAAAGTTGAGCTTCACTTGGATGATCGTGGCTGATACCTTTTTATTAGTATATCTATTTCCAGGTACGCAATTGAATTATCGTACTATCCATATAGTGCTGTTACTCTTGATATTGAATCAAACGATTTACGTAACACCGACTTTTGATGTTTTCTATTCATTCTAAAGGTCAATTTTTATAGAAAAATCAAAGTTAAATTGGGCCAGAAAATGGATATTTTTTCTATAGAGGATAAATGAACAACACAGATTTCCTCTGAGGTATTATAATTTTCTATTGATGTGCGTTTGTACAAAACAAGGGATTAGATAATAAGAACAGGAAGCCCTTTAAGATGTTTGGATATAAATACACTACAACGTTAGTAAACAATAATGGAATATGACAGATCCAGGAGCTATTATTTCAAAATGATTTCATAAATGAAACAGATAAAGCTAAAGCGACAAAATTAATGTTACCTGTATGATAAAAACTTTTAAAATGAACACGAATATAGAGATTTATACGTGCTGGTTAAAGACATGAAGATATAATTTAGAACATTTCATCAGCACTATACGGTTTTTGGTCGAATAATTTCGGAGAAACCCTTGTCCGTCCCTATATTAGCGAGTAGAAAGAAAGAATTCTCAGGCTAATCGCCAAGGATAACCCAATAAAGCCTCTAATGAAGCTTATTTCCATTGGGGTCCAAGATCTTTCTTTAATTAAATCAGTTTTGAATGCAGGAGGAAAACCGGAGTTCCCGGAGAAAAACCTGCGGAAGCGATCATGGACTGAAAACCAAATGCACATACAGAGCCGGAACCGGGAATCGAACCCGGCGAGGAAATTACCGCTACGCTAACCCGCTTCCCCTAAGAGTGGTGCTGAGTTGTGTCTGATGTCTGATTTCCTGTTCTTGAGGTTGATGGTGACACTCATTGTGTTTTACAGTTAAATGTTGCAACTTTAGAGTAGAAGTTAAAAGTTCTTCGGTAACGATTTCATTGGTAAAAAAAAAATTAAAAGCGACCAAAAAATGCTTGTTTATGCCAATCAGCAC
>JXSR01S015976.1:28065-41322 GCA_000969725.1 Ophiothrix spiculata
AACAGAAAAAAAAATCTTAAAGACAAGGCCTGTCAAAGAAAACAGGAAATTCCTCCCTTTCATTCCATTTTTTTTTGCAAATAAATGAAGCTAAAGGGACACAGAATTTTTGTGTCTAGCAGCTGACCAGAAATGAGATGCATATTCAGATGTATACACCTTTCAACTGCAGTTTAGTTTATAGACCATTTCTATGGTAAATGTCTACCGTTAAACCTTATACCAAATTGGACAGTTTTATAGTGAATTGACTACCGCTACAACATATTACACTACATGAGACAGTTTATATAGCGAATTGTCTACCGCTGTAACATCTTACACTACAAAAGACAGTTTATATAGCGAATTGTCTACCGCTGTAACATCTTACACTACAAAAGACAGTTTATATAGCGAATTGTCTACCGCTGTAACATCTTACACTACATGAGACAGTTTATATAGCGAATTGTCTACCGCTGTAACATCTTACTGAAATGACACCATTCAGTTCTATTTGTATGTATGAAAACAAACCAATATCCCAAGTTATACACATTTGGGATATTCTCCATTGCTTTCGTGGAAATTTTCAAATAGTCTAAATTTCAGGTGTTTTTTCAAATAGTCTAAATTTCAGGTGTGTCATGCACACTAAAACTTTCAAGTACAGAAATGAGGCATGCATATTAATGTGAAGGTTCAATACATCAGAGTAAAGATTTAAAAGCAAATAAATTTATCTGAAATAGGATTAATTTTGTCCCAATTTCAAAAAGACCTACTTTTAAATACACATAGGCTTAGTTGGACTGTTTTCCCTGTTTAGATTTACCACCCGAGACCAGAGGAATTTTGTTTCCTGCATTTTGAACAAACCGCTGACAAGGGGGATTTAGGTCCTCAAATTGCACCCAGCTATTGTCTTTGGAAGGAAAATTGAGCCACTTGACTCTGTATTCCCACACATCAGTGTCTGGTAAATAACGTTTGCCTACGACCTTTTCTATTTCATAATAAGTGTTCACTTGATTAGAGTCCTGATCTCTAAGTGACACAGTGTCAGGCAGTGGAACACTAGTGCTGTTGGAAAGTTGGTTGGCTACATTTTCATTGTTTAAGATCCTCGCTAATGCTGGTTTCAGGCGGTTGATATGAATAGGCCCTGCCACTAATACATTATCAGACTTTCGACGTAAGCGTACATTTACTGCAGATAACTTTTCACAGATGTAATACGGGCCAGTCCAAGGGGACAATAACTTTGCAGATTGGGTTTTGTCAAGGACTGAGCAAAACAAGAAGACTTCATCACCAACATGAAATTGGGGATCATGTGCTTTCTTTGTCCACTTTTCAGCCATGTGTTGCTTGCGAACGTTCATATTATTGGTTTCAGCATCAGCCCTAGCACACTCTAGCACATGTAAAAGTTCAGGGATACTTGGTAACATAGTGTCCAATGGAGATCGCAAATGTCGACCATAAGTCAAGAAAGCAGGTGAATATCCAGTACTGTCTAGGCAAGGAGAAGTATTGTGTACAAATTGTACAAACTGTAAATGGCGATCCCAGGTATCATGCTGTTTATCAAGTCTCTTGGCTAACGATGCTAAAATAACAGACATAAACCGTTCTGACTGTCCATTACACTGTGGATGGTAACTACTAGTCTGCGTCTTAGTTATCTGTAACAGCTTGCACGTCTCTTTAATGATATTTGACAAATAGATTGTTCCCCTGTCAGAGTGTAGATAGCGTGGAGTGCCATGACGACAAATAATCTCTTTCAGAAATGCCCATGCCCGTCTTTGCTGTAATATCAGGAACTGCAACCAGCTCCACATACTTAGTAAAATAGTCAATGAAAACAATGACATACTTGTTTTCAGTTTGTTGGCAGGTGGGCAAGGGTCCTAAAATGTCTGTACTAATACGTTCAAAGGGCATTGTTGGCACTGGCATGGGAATAACTTGTGCACGCACTTTAATTGGTGGAGATTTCCTTTGGTTACAACGTCCACATGATGTGACCCAGGTCACAATATCACCATACATTTTGGGCCAAAAAAAATTGGCGCGTACTTTCTCCAACGTCCGATTAATACCCAAATGTCCACCTGTAAGTGGTGAATCATGTGCTTCAGTTAAAATCTGCTGAATTAAAATTCTAGGGAGGGCCAACTGAACATGACTACGAGAAACTTTGTCACCTTTGCCAGGCTGAATCCAAACATGGTATAGTAGATTATTTGCTATGAAATAGTTACTAAAAGTTTTAAGCACTATAGTTGCTTTTGCAGAATCTGACGGTAGCACACTGGATTCAAGAAATGGGATCAAATCCTCATACGCAGGATCTGATCTTTGTAGTTGCTTAAGATCAGTTTGTGCAAATTCAAAGTCAAGATTATTTGATTTCTCCTCTCCGTACTCTTTAACCGCAGATATTTTCGCTGGGTCAGGGGAAATCCCGTTACTGGTAACTACATGGCCCAAGTAGTGAATACTGCTTTCTGCAAATTGGCATTTATCAGGCCTCAATTTGAGACCAGCAGGTGCTAACCGTTGGAGCACATTTTCAATATGCTGCAAGTGTGTATCAAAATTTGAGCTAAATACACAGACGTCGTCCATGTAGACGAGACAGTATTTCCAATTTAGGCCATGTAAGAATGCTTCCATTACTCTCTGAAAGGTTGCTGGACTGCAGTATAAGGTGTAGAAGATGGATCTATGGTTACCTGGTAAAAGCCACTCTGTAAATCTAACGTTGTGAAATACCTTGGGTGAGATGAGCCTACACTATTAAGGGCCTCCTCTGTTGTAGGTAATGCTAAAGCTTCTAATTCAATCAGCTGATTGATCCCACGGTAGTCAACCACAAAGCGGTACCCTTTATTATTGGCTTTTGCAATAAGTAAACATGGGGCTGCCCAGGGAGATGTGGAACGTTGAATTATGTCCTGTTGTTCCATGTCATCAATCATGTCTTCCAGTATAGCCTTTTGTTTAGGACCCATGGGATAGTACCGGTACCTTAGTGGTTTATTCTTGGGATCAATGCGGATTTGATACTGAACAAGATCACATTTGCCCAACCTCTTATCTGGTCCCACAAATCCATGTACATATCTATCAAGGAGTGCACACATTTTTAATCTTTGCACCTCAGTAAGGTGGGACAGGTCAAACAGTTTTGATACACAATACTTATTTGAATCTTTTACATCATCATCAGTATTTACACTACAAAGTTGAGCATCACCCTTATTGCTGTTATGATTATCTTGTGTCCCTGTAATACACGCACAAGTAGGCCTACATGCCTGATTGTCAGAATCACCCTGCATAGTACTGACTTGTGTACCTGTTGTATCATTATCATCATCTGGTATAAGATACAGTTCATGTTGATGTGATAAACAAGTAAATTTGCCTAAATTGGCCCCTTTGGAAATTATCACCGGTTCCTCAGAAAAATTTGCACATGAATACTGAACCATCCCTTGTTTATTCACAGATAATGACTTGGTTGGCAAAAGTCCCATTGATAGCAAATTACATGACCCAGATGTGACACCTGAAACATTATCAGGAAGTGGGGCACCCCTGATGCGTGCAATAAAAGCAACCTGTGATTTTGCAGGAATTGTCACTTTATTTTTGGCCACAATTTGACGTTTTGGATTAAAAGATAATGACATGATCCCATCTTTTCCAAATCGTAAACCAACCTCATTCTCAGTAAGAAAATCACGACCCAATATTAGGCATGGTTGAACATTGGGCACAATATAAAAAGGGCAAATAACAGCATGACCCTGAATATGGCCTTTGACAAATATCATACCTCTAATTGCTGTTCTGTCACCAGTTGCAGTTTCAATGTAATCCCTATCTGAGTGGTGAATTTTGAGCTTTTGTAATTCTCTGTGGTGCAGCAATTCAGGACTGATGCAACTAATTTCAGCCCCAGAATCGACCATGGCATGTAATTTGAGTGCCTGAACTTGCAGTACCACATAATTGCTCAGAAGGGGAGAACATGCAATATTAACCTGTGCAACACGAGGATTATTTTCAGACATTGGTGAATTGGAACTCTCAAAACCTACATGTACATTCTTGTCATCTATACACTGTCCAGCCAGATGTGGCCCAACCCCTGCTAGCGCTGGCTCTGATGAAAAAGTTGACGGGGTGGGGTGGGCCCCGGAAGTTTCCCTGATGCTGTGCCCGGAGACATTCTCGGCGATAATGGCCATACAGTCCACAATTATAACACTGAACGCGCTCACGCGGGTTGCGACGAGGCTGCAGAGATGGCGTACTTGCAGAACCCAAATACATGGGACATTGTGGTGCCACATGTCCTGGCGTTTGGCACAACTGACATATCATATTGGGATTAGAATTGTGGGCGTTCACAGTTGCAACATTTTGAACATCTGGGCCTGGCTGTGCGCCTATATCTGAATTAGCGAGCTTCCTGATAACCGCGTCTACCAAGCGCTCCATATCCTTACCCGATGTAACAGACATAATCTCTGGTGATTGTGCCTCAGCACTATTATCACCCCCTATTGCGTGTGCTGCCTCTTCAGCCTTTGCTACAGTCACTGCCTCATCCCAGGTAGCAGGCTGACTGCGAAGGACATGTTGCTTAATAGTCACTTTTAAGCCTTTGATGAAAGCGTGCAGTTGCCCATCTTCGTCAATTTGTAGTTTGTGGCATAGCGTGGCGACCTCATCAGAGTATGTTGACACTGCTTTAGAACCTTGTGTGGTGTTTGCAAGTTTTTGCCGCAATTGGAAAAGTTGTGCGGGTTGAAGTTGATATTTTTCACGCCATGCTTGCATCAAGGCCTCTTAATCATTCAGCTCTTCTCCCTGTCGCCGTAACCAATTCGCTGCGGAATCCCTCATCAACGCCCGCATCGCATGACAGCGACGGTCTGGGTCCCAATTTGCATAGTCTGCATAACGCATAAAGCTATCTATCCACTCTTCTACGTCAGAGTCCTGACTACCCGTAAAGGGCTCAGGTTTAAAATGATTCATGTTTGCATGGGCTGGACTCTTTAAACAGTTTAATCAAAGGACATTACCATTGCCAGACTATGATCTTGAACCATCACTGATCATGATCAGTTTGATTAACACCCCAGCTGACAGCTGTGACATGTTGATTTTGCTTTATCTCAGCTCAGAAGTAAACATATGCAGTATGGTAATGTTACTTGTCATGTTGATATTTATGCTCATAGACGAAGATTGTGTCCAATGTTTATTTCATTTTGTTTATATCTACGACTACGACGGCTCTTCAAGGTTTTGAGCATGTTTACAAATTCATCATACTCATCATGACTGTACAAGTACATGACATCGCATCCATCACTTCATGTCCTCATTTATTTACGATCATTTTAGTGTCACTTACGGTCAATTTACTACCACTAAGAGAGTGTACCGGAATCCGTGGTTCTCCACCATGTGTGGCGATGTGGTGTTCGCACCACAATGGGGAAATAACTCAAATGGTAGGATGCAGCTTCTCATTTGGAAATCATTATTTATTCACGGTGAATCTATCTTTATAAACACAAAATCTCTAGCAATGGCGAAACACGACCCTTGACCCCAAACATCCGCTCCAAGGAAAACTCTCCTCAAGCACGAGGGCGCTAGACCAGGTACCCATATGAGTGCTCACCGTAACAGTAACAAAGCGACTGGTCGCTTCAACTCTTTGATATATTTTGAGATTATGATCTAGATGAGCTCACAAAGTGAAAAAAATAGTAGGGTAACCTTGATAATGTTTTTCTAGGTCGCCATGAACATAGGCTATACTCATAATTTCATTGTCTCCAATTCGCTGCAAAATTTCTCTAGACACTATGGCCCGTATTCCAGAAAGGTGTTTAGCTAAATCAAGGTTTTATTTACCATCAACAGAACGACTCATTGAACTGTTCTGCTTGAAAGCTGCAATGATACGTATCATTCCTGTACAGTTGATGCTCAGTTAAACAATTGTTTAGCTAAACATCTTTCTGGAATACGGGCCTTAAAATTTAAATCAGCTCTCAGATTTAAAATGGCCGCCAAAATGCTATATTTTCATTATAATAGTTTCAAAACAACCCATAAACCACTTAAGTTAAAATAAAATCACAGGGAAACTGCTTCTGGAGCTGTAGCTAACATGTTTGGCTAAAAATAAGATAAAATGCATGTTTCAAATTCAAAATGGCCGCCAGAATAGCATATTTTAACTGTTCATAATTGACAAAAATATCCTTTGAAATGACAATTATCATAAATAATCAACAGAAAAAATGACATTAGGGCTGCAAAAAGATCATTTGTCCCTATCTATGATGCAAACATGTTTAGAATTAAAAATGGCGCCCGTACTGAGATCCAAAATGGCTGCCATGTCATGAGTAATCATCAGAAAGTGACATTTAGGACTATAACAAGAACATTTGTCCACTTATTGTAATGTTTTAAATTCAAAATGGCGCCAGTACCGAGGTCCAAAATGGCTGCCAAAATATGTTTTAATGCGTAAAATGGGCTAAAACTACTTTCCATTAATTACTTTGGAAATGTGATGTGTTTGATGTTGTTTTTTTACAAACACATCACATTTCCAAAGTTATTAATGGAAAGTAGTTTTTAGAGTTACAACAGATATATTTATATCCAAATTAGGCTGTTAGCAAGCTTAAATATCAAAGTAGCGTCTGTACTGAGATCCAAACTGGCCGCCCAAAATACGTTTTAATACACTTCAAATATGTTAAACGACTTTAAAACAGCATCAAACACATCATATTTTTCAAGTTTTTTGATGGAAATGGTTTTATCAGTTACAACAGATATATCTAACCTCAAATTAGACTGTTAACAGGCTTAAAATTCTAAAACGCGGAAGTACCGATATCCAAAATGGCCGCCAAAATACGCTTAGATGCGCTAAAAAATGGGTTAAACAACTTTAAAACAGCATCAAATACACTATATATTTCAATATATTTGATAGAATATTTTTTGAGAGCTACAATAGGTATATTTGCCACTAAATTAGGTTATTAACAAGCTTAAAATTCAAAATGGTGCTTGTACAGTAACTGAGATCCAAAATGGCAACCAAAGTACGCTTAAATGCGCTCAAAAATTGGTTAAATTACTTTAAAACAACATCAAACACACCATAGTTTTTGTTAACAGCCTAATTTGTTGGAGGCATATACATGGGGGCATATATATGTTTCTATAAAAACATTTTTCATCAAATATCTTGAAAAATATAGTGTGTTTGTTGCTGTTTTTGAAGTTTTTAACCCGTTTTTAGTGCATTAAAACATATTTTGGTGGTCATTTTAGATCTCAGTTCAAGCTCCCTTTGGAATTCTAAGCTTGTTAGTAGGATAATTTGGGGACAAATATAGTTGTTGTAACTCTTAAAATCATTTTCCATCAAATATCTTAAAGGTATAGTCGGTTTGATGCTGGTTTAAAGTCATTTTACCCATATTTAGCGCATTTCAGCGTATTTTGGCGGCCATTTGGATCTCAGTACTGGTGCCATTTGGAATTTTAAGCCTGTTAATAGCCTAATTTGGGGATAAATATATCAGTTGTAACCCTCAAAACCATTTTCCATCAAATATGTGTTTGATGCTGTTTTAAAGCGAAATAATTCATTTCTCATGTTTCTAGCAAATAAAACTGTATTTTGACGGCCATTTTGGATTTCAGTGCAAACGCCATTTAGAATTTTAAGTCTGTTAACAGCCTAATTTGGGATAAATATATCTGTTGTAACTCTCAAAACCATTTTCTATCAAATATGCTGAAAAGTATAGTGTGTTTGATGCTTTTTTAAAGTCGTGTAACCCATTTCAGGCGCATAAAAATGTATTTTAGCGGCCATTTTGGATCTCAGTGCAGGAGCCATTTGGAATGTTAAGCTTGTTAACAGCCTAATTTGGGGACAAATATATTTGTTGTAACTCTCAAAACTGCTTGCCATCAATTAATTTGAACATATAGTGTGCTTGATTCTGTTTTTAACTTCGTTCTAGCCCATTTTTTGCATTAAAACATATTTTGGCGGCCATTTTGGACCTCGGTACTTGTGCCATTTTCAGTTTTAAACATTTTAACAGCATAATAAGGGGACCAATGATCTTGTTGTAGTCCTAAATGTCATTTTCTGTTGATTATTTATGATAATTGGTGTGCATGATGCTGTTTTCAAGTCGTTTTAACACATTTTTGTGTATTAAAATATATTTTGGCGGCCATTTTGGATCATGGTACGGGTGCCATTTTGAATTTTAAACATGTTAAACATCATAATTAGGGGACATATGATCTTGTTGTAGCCCTAAATGTCATTTTCTGTTGATTATTTATGATAATTAGCATTTCAAAGGATACTTTTGTCAATTTTAGTTAAAATATGATATTTTGGCGTCCATTTTGAATTTGAAACATGCATATGATCTTATTTTGAGCCAAATATGTTTGCTACAGCTCCAGATCGTAATTTCCCAATGATAAGTTTGAGTTTTAAGTGCCTTACAATTAGTTTTAAAGCCATTTTAATGAAAATATGTTATTTTGGCGGCCATTTTGGACGCCATCTTTGATTTCGGAAAATGCCCACAGGGGATTTCCGAGGACTTTTTACCAGTGATTCTACACATATTTTTGCATCTATTCTGAAAAAATCAGCTTGTTACCAAAAATGTCCAGGCTTTTTGCGTAATACAGAGATTGTGGGTTCGAGCCCCGGGCCGGGCGGTTTTCGTCTCCTTGTTTCCTTGGGCAAGAAACTTAACTCTACTTGCTCCGTGGTCGGACAGTCACGTAAAGCCGTGGGTCCCCTGTGCGAATGCTCTTTAATGGGGCGCTGCATACAGTGTATACCTGGTGAGTCATACTTCATCAACCGATTCTGACCAGACTAGTCCATCTAGATGGACCTCACAAGCGAGCGACGTAGGAGTACGCTTCGCGTTCGCTTGCGAGGCCCATCTGGATTGACTAGACCAGACAGCCATTGCAAAACCCGCAAGCAGAACCTGAGTGTTTTGTCTCGTTGATTTCACATGGATTGAGCCATACCTAATACCCTGGTCACATAAGCTTGTGGCGAGGTTACGATGTGTTTACGGCGTCATACCAGGTAGATTTCAGCAGCCGCCGGTCGGACACCGACCGGAGTCCGACCGGTGTCTGACCGGTGTCCGACCGGAGTCCGACCGGTGTCCGTAACGCCGTAAGACGCCGGAGCATGCCACAAGAATTTAATTCTGAGATAAAACCTTGCGGCGTGTATACGATGTCTTCAGTTATGGTCTAATTACCACCGGAGTCCGACCGGTGTCCGACCGGGCAAGAGCTCGCAAGCATTCAGCGGTGTCATACCGATGTCGTTGCGGCGTTGCGGCTTTGCAGACGCCGGTCGGACACCGGTGGTTATGTGACCAGGGTATAAATGAATTATTCCCTGTCCATCTCATAATCATATTACCTCTCATACCATTCTCAAAGTAATTATTTCAACGATCAATGATGATGTGCAGAGACTGAAATATAATTTGCAAAATAATACTTTGCAATCAATGCTTGTCTAATATAGGGCCTGGAATAAAGTATATTATGTTCCAATACACTTCAATGCACTTTACTGTAAGTTCTTTGTAAATTGGTCAGACGATCTGGGAATGAATATTTATCCGGGTTATGTTAACTTTTAAGTGTTTTAATTATTCAATGAACCGACACTATAATTTTGTTTTGGTTCGGCGACAAGCAACGAAAAAAGCGACGAATATATACGCCTACGATATGTATGCCTATATATGTAAATTTTTGTTTTGTGCAGTAGATATTTTTTTGACTGAATGTATGTTAAATGAGCTGAAAGATCACCTAGCAACAGGAATCTCGTAAGCTCTCGTATCATAGTGAATGACTCGTTATAGACAAAATATTTAATATATCAGCTTACTGTGACAATAATGTATGGTTAAAGTAAACTTCTTGTCGCAGTAGGCCTACATGTTTAAATTTGATTTGATTTATGTACCAAAACATACAACAAACGTGAAAGTATTTTTACGTGGCCAGCATGGTATTTTCTCCATGCATTTATCTCAAGGATAGTCAATCACATAGCTTATGGCATTGATTTCAAATTTCCGCATAATGAACACAAACTATTACAAAGGTTCAAACAGTTCAATTAACTGATTGTGGATGGTCAAGATTAGACATGGTGAGCCAAATTTATTCTTTAGAACAATTTAGAACAAGCGTTTAATCTAGCCGACCAACAATGTTATGAAATCACTTAATAACTGGCAAATTGATAGTAAAGCATCATCCCTCTCACACACAATGGACTGTGTCCAAAAATATAGGGGGACTGACATATCACAGTGAATTGTGTATAGTCTGCCGAAAACAAAACCTCTTAAAAACTAGTGTCACTTGACAAATTAAGTGACAAATTATTCTTCTTGCATGACAAATTAATTTTTGTGCATGACAAATTATTTTTTTCTCATGACAAACTAATTTTCCAGAATGACTAATTGTCATGAGAAAGTCGTCATACTAGACCGTTTTTCATGACTAATTATAATTCGTCGTTCAATACTTGTATGACAAATTCCACGACAAATTATAGTTTGTCATACTAGACCATTTTCATGACAACTTATTATTTATTATTACAAAATTTTCAGTGTATACATACATATGTAAATAATGCACTAAACCTAAGTAATTTCTAGTAGTTTGGTAATAAGAAACAAAAGTGCTAAAAACCTCCCACAAATAACTCATGCATTACCAGCATAAGACTTAAAGGACATTTAGGACTAATGAAAAGCAAAATGAATCTTCATTGGTTAACGAAAAAACCTTTTTGCTATTAAAGCATTATAGTTGATCTTAACGAATGGGATTTTGGGTGGGGGTTTAACCTAAATAGGTATTAATTGATAATTAATCAAAAATGTGTCGCTTCCGGTTTTTGTAGCGGCAAAACTACATGTTGCTGATATAATCGAAATTGACAAAATTTTGTCGCAAGGCAAGATTTTTAGAGTTGAAATGAATTCAACTTTGTCGGCATGAAGGAACAAAGCTACAATATTACAAAGCTACAAAGGTGAAGCGAAACCAACGACAAATGCAAATAAGTATGAAAGTAGCATTTAAGCAACATTATGCGAAATTCAAAATGTAATTAAGAAATGAACATCCCATTAACATATCTGTTTTAATGACTGGTGTTGTTGTTTTTTTTACCAAATTTAAGCGTGCTCGAAAAAAGGGCAACAATTATGATTCGTAATGTTGCACTTTGCAGGAGTGTAACAATCCATTTTATCTATGTACAAATTTGAAGAAGTAGTCATTTTATGATTTATTTATTATTTGCTTCCCGGAAGAGGGGTTATCAATATATCCATATCCAAGTGAACTCATACCATCAAATAAATACCTGAAACAATCTGAGAAATATTTTTTTAACATCCCACCTCTATATTCCAAAATGTTCTAAAATCTATCTAAACCGTTTAGTTAACGAATAATGTTAGCATTACCATGATTACGATAAATATGAACTACAGCAATGACAATCATGGAAATAAAACATGGAAGATGTGTCGTGATAAACATATGTTTTATTGGAATTTAACAGTTTAGAGGGAATAAAACAATGCCAAACAAATTGATTACATCAACATTATAAACAAATGAAAATTGATTACACTCTCCCGAGTCCCAGCACTTTCCATATCTATTTATGCTGGGGTGTGGGTAGACGTTAAAAATATCTGAATGACATCACTTTAGAAGAGCACCCTTAAAAAGTGTCAGTTACCCTAAACATGTTAAAGAACGACTTAATTCCAATTAGTTTTTTACATATATTTATAAATTGTTACCTATAAAAAGTATGTAAGAATAATTGAACAAGAAAATCATTTTAAAGCAAATTAAGCTCAATTACAAACTCTCAATGTTACTCGATTTTTACCCTTAGCACACTAATATTGTGTCAAAAAGATCAATTTTTAAAATCAACGACCAATATGGTGCTTTTAACCACCGAAAAAATCTTTTAAAAATCTTAACTTCACAAAAACCATTAAAAGTTTCCGCATTTTTGTATACAACATAGTAAATTCTTAATTGCTTTTATAAAGTCTTAAAATTTGAATTTTATCCAGAAAAAACTTCTAAAAAGTCTATTCCGGTAGACAATTGTCTACCCTAATAAACATTTTTCTTGAAAAAGTTCATTTTCCAAGATTTTATAAAAGCAATTTAGATTTTATAGTGTTACACCAATATGGTGCTTTTAACCACCGAAAAAATCTTTTAAAAAGTCTTAACAGATCACAACAACTACCAAATTTCCACATTTTGTACACACACATGCCACTGTTTCTATATTTCAGTGCCCACCCCAGTCGCAAAACAACATCTGTTAATTCCCAAATCATTTTTTTGAAAGATTTCTCATTTTATATTAATTTTACAGTTCATATGCAGAGTCGCATATTTTTCCATGGCACGCTACTGTTAAATCACATACATAAACCTATTTGTTTTAGATTATCAAAATTTGAAAATACTGAAAAATACAATTTTTCAATTCAAAAAATAATCGAGACTCATATCTCATAAAACAAGACGCCAGAGTGACAGTTGGATTAGTGAAGATATATGAACAAACATCAACTGAGTAAGTAGGCATTATATTATTTATTTAAGAATTGTTTTTTTAAATAATAAAATATAGACATTTTATACAGGTGACTTTTCAAACGCTTTCTACCTTTTCTGCTATGCCCCCTGGAAAAATCGAGTACAATTCTAGCACACATTCCTGAAGTGCAAATTTTGAACACAGATTGGAGTACAATTTAAGTACAATTCGAGTACACCAATTTGTACTCGATTTTGTGTTCCAAATGTGCACCTCAGGAATGTGTGCTAGAATTGTACTCGATTTTTTCCAGGGCCTCTATACGTCCGTATATAAGTCTCAAACGCCAGTAAAGGCGGTGTCACACATCACCGTACAGTACAAATAACGTACTAATAACGAACTTGTTTGGTAATCGATATTACATGTATTTCAATGACAAATCCAGTGTACGTTATTAGTACGTTATTCGTACGTTTTGTGATGTGTGACACCGCCTTAAGGGGTTAACCGTCGGA
>JXSR01S015977.1:3704-23391 GCA_000969725.1 Ophiothrix spiculata
TGGCCGCCCATGACGTCACGACAAAAATAATGTTTGTTAGCAAAAAATTTGTTTGGTGACCGAGTATAAACTAACCCTATTTTTTCTTTTTCCTCTGCAGTGCAACGATGGGAACACTTTACGAGGAACACAAAGATGAAGATGGGTTTCTTTACATCGCCTACAGTGGTGAAAACACATTTGGAAAACGGGCTCTGCTTCCATAAATTAAAAATCTCATAATTCTATAATATTATTGAACTATACACTGAAAACCTAAATTGGTCAGCCTAACTTTAAGTAAGTCCAGATGGAGGATTAGGGTTAGGGTTAGGGTTGACTAAAGCTAGTCAAACAGGCATGACTAACATATGTGACTAGCTTTAGCTAGTCCTGCATGCAGGACTAACTTGCATGATTATATCATCAACATTATAGTCATGCACGCTTGACTAACCAGCTTGACTAGCTTGGAGGTTAGTCATGCATCCGTGACTAATGTAGGCTAGTTGCATGACTAGTTTATGACTAACTTTATGTTAGACCAGATGGTGCCCATTTTGACTAACATAACATTAGTCATGCAATTTAAAGCTAGTCATGCAGGTTTGACTAGCATGGTCAAACTATGTTATTACTAACTTGCATGACTAACAAGCTGGAAGAGGTGGAGATGTAGGACAACAAGTTTTTAAGTTTAATCCACGCTGTATAGCTAATCCAATAATAATGTAGAGAGAGGTTTAAGAGTGACATATGAGTACCACCACCAGAATAGTTATAGTGAGCTGCATATAAACAGATGATATAATTCACGGTACATAATAAATTATGGTGACATTTATGAGGTCAAACGATGGCACGATGTGTCACATGTCTGTGCTGTAATGACTAACGTCATGTTAGCCAGTCCTGCATGACTAGCCTCTCTGACTAGTTTAAAGTTAGTCATGAAATTGCATGACTAGTTTGTGTTTTCAGTGTACTAATTGGTGAAGATAAGAATAGTTTTGAACTACTACAAGCAATGGGCTCATTCCAAAGTAACGTTTGTGACTGAAAAATTGAGAAATTTCACTTTTAAACGGCCACAGAACCTAGCAAAAACATTATATCAACGAGTTTGTTGTTGATAATGGTGCTCACTGGTGGGGTCAAGACATGTAGATGTTTGAAAATTAAATCAATTGCCAAAATCCTAAGTAAAGTCCATGTAACGTTCGGTAACGTTTGTGACCGCGCACGGAAATGGTTTTTTGCTCTGAATGACTTCAAAGTACAATTTCTCTGAAGTGTCAACGATTTTTTTATTGCGCCTTACACCGATTATGGGAAACATATTTACAAATATTTCATAAAAATTACAGAACATTATATCGCCAGGAATAATTTTAATGCATTGTTTTGTGTTGTAACGTTTGGTAACGTTTGTGACATTTTGGTGTAACTTTTTGGTAACGTTTGTGACATTTTTGAAACAAAACATATGCTCATTCATGCACGGATAGACAAACTTTACAATTTCTGATTGGAAAATTTACGTACCAAGTAACAAATGTATGACTGAAAAACTTGCTTATGTGGTCGAATAAAAAAGCTGATTTTTTGCTTGAAATAAAAAAAGGTTCAGTTTCCACTGGAATGAGCCAATGTATGGACAGCACATTCTACTAGCTGCACCGGGAGCAACACTGACTGGCTGGCAGTTCACTTGCAGATTTTTTCTCGAAATAACATTTCAATAAATTTGTATGTATAATGAAGATACACCGCGAATATGAAAGAGTTATAAGATACATTTTAACCCACCTGCTAAGAAAGTGGAATTTCTCAGCCATAAAGCAAGCTTAATTACAAATTTGGTGTCATTTTAAAGTTTTTCAAATAATGCATCAAATAAATAAATAAATAAGATGCAATTATATGTGTTACGGTCAAAGACTTAAAATGACCGAGGCCAAAATCACCTCATGGGTTCTGAAATAACACAAATTAATACACTGTTAATATAAACTTTCAAAACAATTTAATTTTCACTTTTGGTTCTAAGTTTACACTTACATAAACCGCTGCGTAATCCGTGCGTTCCAAGGATATATTTCCAAGATATAAAATCCGAATTATAGTCCAAGGCATAAAGTTCTTGTACAATAACAAGTCCCGAAATCCACTTGGCAAAAATAATTCCAAAACGTTCCTGACGAACTCCAACGACGATTTATAGTCTAGCAATCACAAAGAAGCTCTGCTTGGCTTAAAAGCTGAATTCAACGCTCATAATCCACTCAGACATTAAATAATAAAATAACAGGTTCTCTTTAATTGTCCATTTGTTGTACTCCAAAATAATTCTCCAAAGTATCACAAACTCCAATCTCCAATATCTTTGTTACTCCATCCATCCAAGTTTTAGCTATCCATCTAACTCCGACAAAGTAAATTTTACTTCTGCCCAAAAATCACTTGGCTTGGGCTCATAATTTTTACATTTGCATAAAATTGCCCCCATGTTGTCATACACAGTTTTTGTAGCACACTGGGAATTTCCCATTTAACATTCACAATGAAAGATAAATACAAACACCTTATATGGCAATATGGGATTCCCAAAATACCGGTAATTAAAGTCAATCTAATTATGGAAATTCCCATCATCTCATCTGATTGGTTCATGCAAACTATTGCCTATTAGTACAGAATGGGAAATTACACTAAATTACAAAATATAATTCTCTCAAAAAAAACCCCTCAAAACATCACAAGACAAAGCCTTAAAAAATTCGAAATTTGTTACAAATGGCGCAAATGCGGGAGTTTTTCACAATATCTCGGACAATTTGTGTAGGTTTTTAAAGTATTCGCTATTTGTGTATAAATTTAACGTAAAATTTGGTAGATGGATAGGTTCCCTATTCTTGGAAATTAGCATTTTTATGGGTGGCATTTCAAATTCCCTAATTGCATGCCCATACTCAAACTTAACTAGAGGAGTTGTTGTTTATTTACTCAAAATTGACTCTCAACATGTACAAAACATACCCGCCATGTCGCGCAGGTAACTTGTACTTTCTTTTTGCGCTATGGTACTGTACTACGGTGAATGTCGTACTGTGTTTTATCATTATTATTATTGACTTTCAATTTTTTCCCGCCTGACGCTAAAGTTACCCGCTGGCTGTTGGGCGGGAGCTGATGTCCAGCTCTGATCAGATCGCATGTGTTGGTTTAATTACGCAAGAAATTACATCACTACATGTAGACCATGGCCTATGTCCTCATTTCAGATTTCAGGCCTGCTTCTTCAACACTTCATCTCGAAGCTTGCCTATTGTCCTAGCTTGTTGACGCACTAGGGTTTATTCAGAAACTGGCTATATCCATTGATCGATGCCTGTTGACGCGCAGTCTTTTACATGCGCTATTCCTTGTGCATAGCGTGTGTAAAGACTGCGTGTCGATGGGCATCGATCGACAGCACTCTGAATAAACCATTATTCACCCGGTGTTGTCTTCTGGTATTTTCTGACCACTGTTTTGACACAATAATTCACATCTCAAAGTCATTCAATTCTTACAACTTGCTTATTTAATAGCAAAGAAAATGTCTCTTCTATAATAATACTCTTTCATAATTACAGTTTTATACATATTGTTCTTTGTAAATTATGGAAAGAACATATTAACAAATATTGGAATATGGTGAAAATATCAATTGATATATAAACCAAGTTAACTTCGTATTGAAACCAGGTTTAACAATCCATAATATAACATGCATAAGAAAAAAATATTCAACATGACATGATTAAGTTCTACTACACACTGCCCTTCAAAAAATCTGAATGTAGGTTTGACTTACTTTGCATTTATTTTCCTAGATCTTTCGGATTAGTTCCCATTCAATGAGCATGACAGTCATGGCTAGTATCATAGCACCCATTACATTTCACCTTCTTTACATGTATACTGTATTTACCATGGTGACTTTGAACGCTGGACGCTTTTGAACACAATTTTGACCCAGGGAGGGGGGGGGGGGAGTACTCAAGTCTGGATTTGGTAGGGGTGTGCCGCTGGAAAATTTGAAGTAACACCCATACAGATTTTCAAGAAAAAGGGACCCATCCATATACCAAATTTTTAGTCAAAAATTATGCAAAAATTGAAATTTTCTCTGAAAATTTACTCTAATTTGGCGCAAATTTCTTGATTTTTGTTTGAAATTTAGAAAAAAATCCAAAATTGCGCCAATTTTGAAAAACTGACCCGTCAAAATACTACATTTTGCAACGAAAAAGGACCCATTGGTATACCAGACAGCCTGATTTTGCTACCCAAGTTTGCGGCACATCCCCGTGTATACTTTTGTACTAAGTACCCCGCCTATCAACCACTGATTGTTGCAAATGCTTTATAAACCACCACCAGGCAAGATGTTTTGTTTCGTGAACCGCTGTGTCAAGTTGGTAACGATCGATGGTCTGGGAAACCTTTCGTTATGTTCTCCTGATATACGAGGGGGTATCAAAAAGTTTTAAAGATCACCAAGAGGAAATACAGCCAGGAACATAATTTTATTATGTGACCATTAGTCATCTTTACATAGCCATGACTTTGTAGGGATCCTCTGATAGCCAAAAAATCCACATATTGTAATTTGCTAAACTCAACATTTTCAGGTAGGCCATGCTTTATTACATCATTATGACATCATTTTTTGAGTGATTCACATAATTGTGGTATCAATGGAAAAAGGAGATTCTAACCTATAATATGGTATCAAACATTTAAACTTTGGGCGTGTCATCGTAGATTTACTGGACTTACATTCAAATATAGGGATTTAATTACACCACATATCTTTGATTTATCCATTTAGTTTATATGGTTAGCGGAGGCAGGTTATTGACATCTATCGAAACCTGTATAGAAAGTAATAAATACAGTTGATATCATTTTGGCACCATAATGTATACAAGGACAAGTGACCATCGATCCTGACAAAAGTTCATTGATATAGCTCTTTTTCTTCTTGGTGATCTTTAAAACTTTTTGATACCCCCTCTTATTTAAGTTGTGAAAATCACAACATAACCTTCTTGTAATGTTCTCCGGATGCTTTCGCGATGTAGATGTAGATTAATCGGGAATGCATCACTAAGCATTGGGAGTCATAGTGGAACCAAGGCTTCAAATGGTACATAATCATTATCTTGTTTAGGCTTTTGCCAAGGAAACCCAACTTGGTACTTGGTACCAGGTAAGCTAGCTTATTCTCAACTGGGCTCCAAGATGTTTTCATATTCAGTTTTTGAATGTAGGATGAAGACAGGATTAACCGGAGAAAAACCTGCGGAAGCGAGCATGGACTGAAAACCAAATGCACATAAAACGCTGGGCAGGGAATTGAACCTGGTACCTCATTGTGCACAGTGAGGAAACTACCGCTGCGCTAACCCACTCCCCCAATACTAGTTCTTCAGGCCTTTGCTTTTGGTGTACCACGTCCATCTGGAGTTGATATAAGCTACATGGTCCTCTTCAGAATTGACCCTAGAACTAAAAGGGGGTTAAGTCACAAAATCTTGAAAATTGAGTTGTGTCAATTTCCTGCTACAGAATTCTTATTTCTACATTCTGTACAAGTTTTGTAGTAATTTGATGATCAGAGCATGTGTAAGAGTCACTGCAAGATACAGTAATACCATTCAAGACAACACAAATGATATAATGTTTGTGCCATTTTCTCAGTTTGTATTCAATGTAACTTAACCCCCTTCTGGTTCTGGGGTCCTCAATTCTACCCAGCATATTCAATTATTCATCCTTGAATGCAGAGAGAATGAACCAACTTCCCTCAATTCAGTTCAACCAGATCACATATCAATCCCAGATCACCGAGGTCATTGGTGTAGCCAGGGAGGTGCGGAAGGGGCGCGCGCACCCCGGGGGTCTAAATAAAAATGTAATAAAGAAAAAAGAAATAAAAACAATCAGAAAAAAACGAAAAAAGGGTGCAGTAGTCCTAATTACTGCTAATAATACATTTTGCAGCCTGTCCGATATAGGCAAGTGCCCCTAACGGCCCCCTTCACCCGTTGCCGATTTGGACTAAGATTTATTGCGCACCCCGGGATATGCAATCCTGGCTATGCTGGTAAAGGTGAATACAAACACTTGCAAATCTTGCAGACTTCATTAAGATTGGGGAAAACAACGTACAACAACAACAAAAATAAACGGAGCTTGGACACAAATTCAGAACATTATCTGCAGGTGAGTGATTTACACCTTTTTTTTGTTTGGTCATAACTGTCAATTCAAAGTGCTAAATGTTGTCAACATTTTGATCAGAACCTTCAGAAAGGTAAACAAGTATAACTTGCATTCTGATCTTGGGTATTCTGTTGGACGCAGTTGTTGAATTTGGCGTACTCAGTCCTTGTTACTGGAGTGAAACTTACTGTGCAATGTCTATATGGAGTGAACCAATATTTCCACAATATTTTATGTTTTTGCTCCGATTCATTAATATTTACTTACAATAAAGACGAAAGACACATTTTTTAACAATATATCAAAGAAAGGGGTTGGTACAAAAATTAATTTAGCTGAAAATGTTCATTGACCTCCAAAGCAATGTTTCACGCCAGGGAGTAACATGGAACAGCCTCAATTTACCAATCAGAAGACGGGATTCTAGTCTGTGACATCAGTGCGTTCCACAGAATTAGGCAATTCTCTAAAAGTGTGTATTGATGCAATAAGTCAGGGAAGGGACTAAGTTTCATTTATTGTAAAATATTGCATTTTACTTCAGAGGTTTTAGATAAATCAAATGAAATTTCAATTTTCCCCTGCGTTTTCCAGAACCGTAATGACGGTAATGAAATAAAATCTAGATATTTTGATATATGGGGGTTAAACTTGACAATGAAACTTTGCATTCTTCTATTAAATGAACACTTCAAATAATGTACAATCCCAAAATGTTGTGGAAAAAAGTTTGGGACTGATGCTGAACTTGTCCAATGCTACTTTAAGGGCACAGTTAACCCCTCATTTTCTGAAATATTTTATGCTGTGTAACTCAGCAAGCGATAAGTAAATCCATAAAGGTATACATTTCTAGATGTGGATTTTCATGTAGAAAGATGATGGTTAGATCAGTTTTGGACATGAATGTATGATTTTGGACCAAAGGTCCAAAAACCCTTGTTCTTGGACCACTATATTTGTAAACAACCTAAACTAAATTTTGAAAAAATAAAAGTTAGACCTCTTATGCTTTTCAGAATCTAGAAGCACATATCTAGGAACACATTTCTCAAATTTTTGATTTTTGACTTACTTTTTGAAACATTGCCAAAAATAGGTCCACAATTTGCCTAAAATTATTTTTTTGTCATTTTGGCCTATTTTGAGGGGTTAACTATGTCCTTTACAAGTTACAAATGGTTGGTTGACCCCCGGGGGTTGAACCTAACATACTTTGCATAACGGGCTTATGCAAACTATATTTCTCAACGGTTAATCCAACACCAGATCCAACACAGTTCACATATTAATAAAACCATAACTTGACATAATAATCTATTAACGCATCTGTTTAAGAAAAAATAGTATCAATGAACTCTCCATTCATTACCAATGATATTTGTTTACAGACACTATTTACATTATTTATAAGGAGTACAATAGAAAATTATTACCAATTGTAATTATATTTAATGTAATAAAGTGTATAACAAGTATTGTGCATTGATATTTGTGACTGTCTACCTAAAATGAGCCGTAAGGGTGTTTAAAATACTTCCTTTTAAGTTCTGATTAGTAACAAATTTGAGTGTCTCAAAAAGATTTCTACCCTATCCCACTTTTGAAATGAAACTTGCATAAACTTCAGAATCCATGCATTTTCATAATTTTTTGTATATTGATGGGTGGGTTTTCTCACAGACCAAATGCGCCCAATTTGCAAAGTTGGGTGTATTTTGGAAAATTTTGGGCGTTTTTCTGGCAAAAAATGGTTTAGAGATGCACCGCAAAATCACGCTTTTCGAGGTATAGAGATGGTCAAAATTCTACAGTCTACTTTAAGCATCTCCATACAAAAAAGACTCTCACCCCCCCCCCCCCCCCCCCCCGGGATGGTAGTACTTGATATTTTACTGGTAGGTCTCATTTTGAAACACCCTTAAGTCATAAAAATATATGAATTTGTAAATCAAAACAAAGTAACCAAACAAAGATTATTAAATAGATTATTAACAAAAACTGAAGCAGCATAAGATTGCTAGTTTTGATTGATTATGGCAAGGGAAAAAGAGACGTGAAAAATTTGTCTTTTGTGCCACATTTTTTTTTTCATATAATTCATAAATTAAATCTTTGAAGAATATAAAATCTATTCATAAAGAAAAAAGGAAATATGTATATGGCCCAATTCATTCCAAATAAATGTCAAGGCCAAAGCCAAAATGACATATGATTTGAAAGATTAGCTAATACTTATTTATAGTATATTTAAGGGTTTTTCTCGGAGATGCAAAATCTACATAGATTTTCTTAAAAATTTAGTATTTGGTAGATTTATTTGTGCTGATAATGAATAAAAAATAAAAAATATAGGTCACCATGCTCGTTTTGAGATACAGGCATTTCAAAAAGTACATGTTTTCTCCAAAAAATCACCCGATTTACCACACAAAGTATAGGGAAAGCTCAAACAAGTTGACCATTATGTGCTTGTAAAATACCGTAGTGAATGCTCCATTAAATTTTTACACATGTTAAAGCACTTTTTTGCATATTGGTACTTCAAAATACTGAAATAAAAAATAGGGTCACCGTGTAAGTTTTCAAGATATATTACAAAAACAGACATTTTTAAATAAAATTTGATTACTTTGACGGCACAACTGCGTCTGCATAATTTTCCATGTATATATTACGCAGCGATGTGGCGTTTGATTAGCCAAACAATAGTAAAGGGTACTTTCAGTGTGCATCTCTGAGAAAACCCCTTAAATGGTCTATATCCTATACCAGTAGTATATGTTGGTGAACGTATCTTCAAACACTTTTATAGCCCTTCTTTATCTAGATATTCTGCAATAGACCTTTTCAAAATCCATTCGGAAATCTTTGGAACATCAATCACGTGGACGTTTTAACAACCAATCACATATGAGTTCATTAGCATATGTGAAATGGCATATGCCTTTCAATATAACGATCATAGTTAATCAATTGATTTACTGAACTGTGGTGCATACTATGATGCTGCAATACATAAGGCCTAAAAAAATTGTTGCATTGCCCTTTTCCAACCAACCCTAAATCTGGCAAAAATTGGGTCAAGATTTTTGTTTACAATATGTCACATTTTCTCACTTTTTCTATTAAACTTAGCGTTTCTAGCACAGAAACTCACAATGAATGTGTTGAAAACAAATCTTTGATGTCCTGTCAGAAATAACTAATAAATGATCTTGTTATGTCGTCATATGACTTTAACATGCATTGTTTTTACAGATTTTTAAGGTCAAAATCTCCTTCAGGAAAAGTAAAAAAAACACACACAAAAAACAACAACAAACAAACAACAACAACAACAACAACAACAAAAAACAATCTCCACCGACTGACCAGACTTTAAAATTTTTCCTTCAAAGGGCAACACAACATTTTTTTCTTGGCCTAACTAGAGTAAGCACTGCAGCATCCCAGTAAAAGTGCACGATATTCAATACTCCATTCTTTCATTTTACAAATACTGATATCTGTTTACACAACTAATCTTGAAAATACATGTGAATGGACAAAATGCTACAATCATAAAGTAAATTTCCCTGACTATTAATGATATGGAGTATATCTAAAAGAACTTGATTCACAGAAAATGCCTTTTCCTCCATTTTATACACAACTGTTAAAAGGTGAAATTCATGATTCTGATGTGACAAAAACCTCACCCCTTTTCTAACTAAATAAAAAGAAGAGTACAACATAAATGTATGCTAAAAAATTAACTTGATTTCGACCATTCACTTTTAAGTTAAAAGCTTTTCAGCATTTTAATACTGAGTTGTAATTGCTGTCGTTTCCTCACATATCTCGAAAATGCAAGCATATTTTGGAAGAATGGTTTGGGAATTGTAACATATACCAGTCAAGGCATCTTACCAGCTAAAAAACTCAATTTTGATAGGGGTGTCCTTGAAAATGAAAAGTGGATCATGAATTGCCCTTTAATTTTGCACATCATCATCATCATCCTTTCTGGCTGTGGACCAGACGATTTCAAGATATCTGCAATTCGCTCTCGAAGTGATTATGTAATAGTTTGGGTTACTGTGGCAACATGTCCAGCATACATAGCTCATGGCGATAACATAACAAATTAAAATTGTTGCCATGAATCTTGTGAATAGTTTGGACCGGTTGCCAGAGAATTAATCCCATGACAATCACTTCAACAGCATCTCATGTTTGTTATATTCCAAAACATGGTTGATATAAGTAATATAGCAACCGGCCAGTCCTGGTACCGGACAGGAAACCACCGGCATCAATTCACAGGGATTTTTAAATGCCTTAAGACATCAGTTTAGAGACGGTTTCAAATGCTGCCATAATGCCAACACCTTTTAGAAATTTGATGAACACGGAACTGTTAGAAATGGTCCGGGGAGGGGGGGGGGGGGGGGGGACTGGGTAATCTGACCAACAATGTGAGACCTGTCCAATATAGGGTATCAAAATTGACCTGGTACTGTACAAGTCACACATAGGGTATCAAATTTGGCTTTTAAGTCTCTGATAAGGTATCAAACTAAGAAAGAATGGTTGAATTAATTACAACGGTGTCTTAGACTGACAATAAAAGTGCTTATAAATACTAGAAACACTTCCTAAAAGTGTTCAAATGGTGAACAGATACATTTTACCTTCTTGTAATGATTATCTGGTCACATTTGCCTATGGCCTCAGAGAGGGTATTCATTTGAACAGGTACAGTCCCGGATAGAGTATCCATTAAATTAGATATGATAGACTTATGGTCTCAGAAAGGATATCATTTCACCCATTTTTGGTCTCAAATAGGGTCACTTTAGGAAGCTGCGAACTTGAGTGGTTACCCGAACACAAATATCAGTTACCCCCCACCCCCACCCACCCCCGAGGAAATTGTCATAGATAAGTTGTGAGGATGAAGGAAAGGAGCAAGGATTCAAGCAAACATAGAGGCAGTTATTGAGCAAATTACTGCATACAGTGTGTCCCAAAATGAAGCCATCAAAATTTCAACGCCACATTTCAAAAACCAAATAACCCCGGACAATATAAGTTGGTGACAATAATGTATGATGCCTCCCCTTGTTTTGGTGCAAAAATGAACAAAATCCATGCCCTAGTTTTCTGTAGATGGTTTCCAGATATTGAATTATTCAATTGTTTTGAAGACAATTTCAGATGCAAAAACAAAACAAGCATAAGCCATCACACCCTCTAATCAGTCCGCCATCGCTGAGCACTTTAAAGCCATCGCTGAGCACTTTAAAGCCACAGGACACGAACATGACAATACGAACACCAAATTAATGCCAGGAGGAAAAATTTATTCCCAGGAAAATTCGGGAGGCCATTTACATCAAAAGAGAATCCAGCCCCACTTTAAACAGAGATGGGGGCCGTGAACTTCCAAGAGTCTATGATTCTCTACTACTAGAAACACCTATTAGGACGCCACCTACGTCCGGTAGTAGAGGATTCATCAGTCATCATTCAGCCAACAACCGCTGAGGACGGAGAAGGGTTTCTCCGAAAATATTACGAAATAATAAATGGTGAGTGTCGTAGAAACGTATTAACTTTATTTTGATGTCTTCAACCGACACGTATATATCTCTTCATTCTCAAGTATATGCTTATACAGTTCATGGAAAGTAATGAAAACAACATATTTTATAACAATGATGATAATTTTAGATTGGATTTGGTAAATTTCCATGATTTAAATGTAAATATATAGTGCTTTCATTCTAGATTTCACATTGTTCACAAATCCTAAAAATTGTGTATAAAATAGAGAAATAAGAAGTTCTTTCAGATACACTCTGTTATTGTATGAACTGTATGTGTGTGGGGTACCAATTATGTAAAACCGCATGTTGTACGTCTACAATATTTCAAGAAAAGGAATTTATTACTGAGTGTTTGCAATTCCTAAAAATTGTGTACAAAATAGAGAAATAAGAAGTTCTTTCAGATACACTCTGTTATTGTATGAACTGTGTGTGGGGTACCAATTAGGTAAAATTGCATGTTGTACGTCTACAATATTTCAAAAGGAGGAATTCATTACCGATTGGGCGTTTGCAATTCAACATATATACCCGCACTCACTAAAAGTGATGGTTTTTGCACATTTCTTGTTGTACGTCTACAATATTTCAAAAGGAGGAATTTATTACCGATTGGGCGTTTGCAATTCAACATACCCGCACTCACTAAATGTGATGGTTTTTGCACATTTCTTGTTGTACGTCTACAATATTTCAAAAGGAGGAATTCATTACTGAGCGTTTGCAATTCAACATACCCGCACTCACTTGAGTGATGGTTTTTGCACATTTCTAGGATGGCGCACATTGCACATTCTCACGTGGAAGATCGCCGTCATCATCGTCGTCGTCATCGTCACTGCTGTCTGAAGGCGATATGTCCTCGTCGTCTATTTCGCCAGCTTCTCTTGCCTACCAGGGAATACAAAGTGAGAAGACATATGTGACCCATCATATCGAAAGGTACCTTAATACCGGCATAGTAAATTACGAAATACAGGCCATTAAAGCTGAGCAAAGTCAAAAATCACGTCCAAGATCGAAAGGTACCTTAATACCGGCATAGTAAATTATAAGATACGGGCCATTGAAGCTGAGCATAGTCAAAAATCACATCCGAGGTCGAATTTCTAATTTCATCAGAAACGTTACCTTTGAAGTGTACTCTATCATATTAATCAGGCTCCAACATCAAAAACATAAGATTAATTTATTAAAAAACAAGATACAAATCCTTTCTCCATTCAAGTTTTACCAGTACAGAAACTTTAAACTCGATTTTCTCAGAACTATAGTTTTCTGAATCAGCCCAATGCCTTTTACCAATTTGGATGTACATTTGCAATCGAACATCCAATAACCAAAAGCAAGGTGTCATTTTAAATCTTAAAATATAATCTTTCAGATGAGACCAAAAAATCAATTTTCATTTTGGGACCCTTAAGGTACCTTTTGATATGACGGGTCACAAATAACCTTTGAATATTATTCATACACACCGCGTATCACCTAGCCAATAAGAACCCAAGAATATAAAGTACGCGGAGGGCAGTGAATCTTCACAATGCACTGCGCTTGTTGCGTTCCAGGTTTGTGTGGCGGGCGTTTAGTGAATGTTTGCTTATGAATGTTTCATTGTTTTTGTCGGGTGATTAATCATTTAGTTTAGAGAAGTTGTGGATTTTGGTGGTCATATTAAAGTCCTTATTTCTTTTCACAAATTATTTTTCTGTTGTGAATGAATTAGGTTAATAAATTTGCATTCCATTATGCTCGTAAAATGAGACAAAATCAATGCACTAGCGGTAAATTTTGATGCTGTCCAATGCACTCGGCCCTTACGGGCCTCGTGAATTGGACGCATCAAAATCAAAATTAACCGCGCATGCGTTGATTTTGTCTCATTTCACTCCCATATGAAATGCGCATTTATTAACCTATGACAGTTAATTTGTAATATAATGTACTTGCCTTTGGGGAGCTTTTCAAAAAGTTTTTACATACAACAAATGAGCTGGTTTTACTTTGGGACATTTTGATGTAACTTTGTAATAACTTAACCTAGACAGGTGGTTAAACAACCATTTTGTTGCAATTTTTTATCTTTAAAATAATCTTTTTTGAAAATATTTTATACTTCATTTCTATACTAGTATTCATTGGGCCGTATGCATAAAAAATAAATAAATACTTGAAGTAAGAAGTAAAAGGAAAAGTAAAGTAAAAGTAAGAGTAAGAGTATTTACTTGATTTGATATGCATAATCTTTTACTTTTACTGCAAAGTAAATACTACACTTTTGAAGTATTTACTTATTCGGTGGATCAACATCAGTCTATTTATAAAACAATCATCCACTCAAATATCCTTCAGATTTGCATTGCAGCTGTATTGGTATTAATTTATTTTGTCTGCCATGCCAATGCCACCATCACAAGATTTGAACTATCGACCTGACTTCCCCGACCTGTCCTGTTATGTAACTTAAACAGATATTTAAAACACATGTAACTGTTATATACTACAGATTATGCTCTGCGAAGGCCAAATTATTCAATCGACCGACATATCAAATTGACTTAGTAATTCACTTTTCATCCAGAAACTCATCATGCTAATTGTAGGACACAAAGTGGAAATGGGGGTGAAATCAATAAAGAAAAACTTATATATTTAAAAAAAAATCATTTGTTACCATGGTTACTGACCAATTGTCAGCTTTCTCAAGTAATTAAAACATGAGTATGTGACCTTACAGCAATCTTATTTTCATGATGATGTCTCCTTTGCATTTATTCAACAAAATTAATAACCATCTAATTATCATCCATAACAGAAGAGAGTGTAGACAAAAGGATCAGTTGTCTTCTGACATAATCGTGAACAAACAAAATTATGTGCCACCTTGGGCACGTTTCCGCGTAAAATTTGTACAGATCATGATAAATTGTATTCTAAGGAACTCTTCTTAGCTGGTACACCATCTGCTTTCTATTTGGAAGTATTTAATAGGTAAACTCTAGTAAATACTTGTTTTTATGCATATCAACGGAAGTATTTACTACTTTTCAAGTAAAATGTGCTTGAGTAAATACTATTAGTAAAAGTTAGAGTAAAAAGTATTTACTACACTTTATGCATACATATGGTAGTAAATACTTGAAATTTCAAGTAAATAGTATTTACTACTTTTTATGCATACGGCCCATTGAAATGTAACAAAATATTTCTATCACATTTTCACTGCTTAACATTGGGCCGTATGCATAAAAAGTAGTCGATACTATTTACTTAAAATTTCGAGTAATTACTACCATATGTATACATAAAGTATAGTAAATACTATTTACTCTCCCTTTTACTTATAGTATTTACTCAAGCACCTTTTACTTGAAAAGTAGTAAATACTTCCATTGATATGCATAAAAACAAGTATTTACTAGAGTTTACCTGGTAAATACTTACAAACTTCAAGGTACCTAAAGAGCTACCTTGGCAGTTTACTAGCTCGATTTTGACAAAACAAATTTATGGAGCTTCCAAGAAGAAAGTAGAAAGGGTATCAGCAAAGAAGAGTTCATTAGAATACATTTTAACGTGGTTTGTTGAAGTTTGGGAGGAAACGTGCCAGAGATGAGCAATCATTTTGTTGGTGATTGATTTACATGATTATGGCAGTATGTAACTGGTTTTCTTTTGTCAATACTCTCTTCTGATAGGGGTAAGGGTAAGTTGTGATTCTTGACTGACCATACCGTATAAAAGTTAAAATGAGCATCAAATATTTTTATGGTTGCGCACATACGCGGAAATGTTTTATGGTTACACGTAGGAGCAAACACATACACGCAGTTGAATATCCAGCATGAATCCACATCTGGTTGATGCGTTATATCATGGAGACAAAATCTCTACTTGAATGTACATCGATGTACGTGGATGTAATATTCCAAACTTTTGAGGAGCTTATTCCAAAATCTTGAGGAGCTTGCCCCAATGGTCATGAGCTCCAGTAACCTTGGACAGATATTTGACACCATTTTTGTCATGAGTAGTCAATATTTGTTTACTATTATCACTGCATTCCTGACAATATAAGTTACCCCTGCTTGTTCATGCAATACTATTAGTTACCCCCTGCTTGCTCACAAAATAGGGGCAAATATCTATGGTCTGGTGCCATATTCTATGAGGCTGTCAGGCCCAATGGAATATGGCACCAGACCCTAGATATTTCCCGTATTTCGTAAGATCAAGCAGGGGGCAACAAATTTATCCTTTAAAGTGTACATGTTTTTGTAATCTTATTGGTAAACGTACCATCAAAAACAATAACAATTTGTAAAAACAAAGCATAAAAATCCCTGAGTTATAACCGTGCTGAGCACCTGGTTGGATATGAGCGTATTGATTAACGCGCGTACGCTCGCGTGCGTTTAGACCACTGTGTAAATGCTGTGTTACATACGCAATACACTCTTACACAGCAGCTTAAACAACGCATATACACATTATCAGTTCAATAGATAACTATCAGCATAGGGTTTGTGTAAGAGTCACGGAATACGGGATATATTCCGGGCTTGGTATATCTTTATTTCTGAAAACCATAACTACACGTTTTGTTTTAAATATGTTTGACCAATGAGATTACAGAAATCATGTACACTAAAGGATAAAGAATGATATCTATGGTCGGATGCTGTGTCACACGAGGCCGAAGGCGGAATTGGATACAGCCCCCAACCATAGATATCTTCCGTATTGCGTAAGAACAAACACGGGGCAATGGATTTATCACTTGGTATAAGCATGGATCTTATTATTAAAACAAAAAATCACAAAAGAACAAAAGATCATAAATTTACCTAAATCGTCTTCATAAATGATAAAAGTCAACCACGTAATACAGATTTGCCAAACAGGTAATATTATTAGTTACCCCCTGCTTGTTCACGAAATACGGGCAAATATCTAGGGTCTGGTGCCATATTCCATGAGGCCGACAGGCCGAATGGAATATGGCACCAGACCCTAGATATTTCCCGTATTTCGTTAGAACAAACAGGGGGTAACGATTTTATCCTTTTAAGTGTGCATGAATTCTGTAATCTCGTTGGTAAATTTACCATCAAAAACTAAATTTTAATCATAAAAGCATTACAAACAAAGCATGGAAAGCCCCACACTGTTATACTGTTGGGCAATTTTTTAGCGTTGGTTAAACTATGAACAACCCAATTGTTGGGTAAATAATATTAACCAACTGTTGGTGAAATTTTACCCAATATTTGGGTAATTAGCTAAAACTTTTACCCAACAGTTAGGTAATTAGCCAACATTGTACGCAACGTTGGTAATTATTTACCCAGAAGTTGGGTTGTTCATAGTTGAACCAACGTTAACAGTGCATGGACAACCATGCCGCGCGCTGGTTGGATGTGCGCGTATTGATCTGCGCGTGTACGCTTGCATCACGACCAATGCGTGAACGCTGCAATACACTCTTACGCAGCAAGCTTTAACGACGCACGAACACATTTTTAGTTCATTTGATAGCGAGCAATGTAGCGTTTGTGTATGAGTCACGTGTATTACGGGATATATTCAGGGTTTGGCTTATTTTTATTTTGGAAAAACATGAATACAGGTTTTGTTTAAAGTATGTTTGACCAATGAGATTACAGAATTCGTGTACACTAAAGGATAATATTAGTTACCCCCTGCTTGTTCACGAAATACAGATTTGCCAAATAGGTAATATATAACAATATTACATGGTTTAAGGATAAGTTTGTGTGCGCAACTTTGCATGACACAATAGAAACACATCATGTGCAGTCATCTCTGCGCAATAACTCTTTAAGTACGCAGTCAAGGTTATTTTTTTAAAAAGTTATGACTTAAAACATGTAATACGGCCGCTATACTTGGCTTTCGACCAATGGGATTCGAGGATTTGAGTGAAGCAAATGATAAAAGCTAGATCTATGTCTAAGACAATGCATCAGGAACATTAGCATATGATTATCAATGAAATCTGAGCAGTCAATATTTGTTTACTATTACCAGTACATTTCTGACAGAAACCAATCTTACCTGTCTTAATGCTCTACGTCTAAGATGATGCATTAGGAACATTAGCATATGATTATCAATGAAATCTGAGCTTTTGTTTACTATTACCAGTACATTTCTGACAGAAACCAATCTTACCTGTCTTAATGCTCTACGTCTAAGATGATGCATTAGGAACATCAGCATATGATTATCAATGAAATCCGGCTCACTACGACGCTCCTCCTCACGCTCTTGTCTATTGCTAAACATAGTCTGCAAAAAACGAAACAAAAACAAAGTGTCAATATCTTGAAGATCTTGATAATAAATATAGAGGGGAGCGTGGCCTAGCGGTTAGAGCGTTGGACTCGTAATCACATTCTATACATCTGTCGTGGGGTCAAGCCCCGGTCTCGGCACATCTTCTTGTTTCCTTAATCAAAAACTTTTCTCTACTTGCTTCGTGCTTCCGAAGGCACGTAAAGCCGTTGGTCCCCCTGAAGTGTTCCTGACACACTGTCGGATGTAAAAGAACGTCACAGGCTATTCAAAAAGAATAGGGAAACAAGTATATCATTTCTCTCTAGGACCAGAGAGCTTCGCGCTTGACTCCAATTGGAGTGTTGCGAAATATCTAAGCAGAAGCAGACGCAGAATAAATTGTAAAAGTGAAAAGGAGATGGCCTATACACAGGTCGGAATGCCCATCTCTCTTTTGAAACAAATGGGCCAGACTCATTTGTTTTATCTGCGGTGAGGGAATTGCTACACCTTTCCCTTTTCGGGTGACAAATGTGCACCCGAAAATTTGATAAAGCATAACTTTTGTTTTAGATTATTGACTAAAATAAGTCTCGCTCAATTCATTAGTTGGCTGTATGATGTTCAAACATTTGATAAAGCATAAATTTTGTTTTAGATTATTGACTAAAATAAAGCTAGCTCAATTCATTAATTGGCTGTATGATGTTCAAACATTTGATAAAGCATAACTTTTGTTTTAGATTATTGACTAAAATAAAGCTCGCTCAATTCATTAGTTGGCTGTATGATGTTCAAACATTTGATAAAGCATAACTTTTGTTTTAGATTATTGACTAAAATAAAGCTCTTGAAATTTGAAAATAATTTGAGAATAATTTTTATATATTCATAAACTATCATGGTATCTTGTACTTGTATGGTTAAAATTTCATGTCAAACAAAGCTAGCATTGCAAAGTTATTGCCATTTGCGCAAAAAGAGTCAAAATCAGGTTTGTCCAAGGAGCAAGTTTACATGGGTGCACACAATGAGCGTTGGTTATAATATCTGTCTTGATAAGCTGACTGATTTTGCGTTACTGATTAGATTAAAGAATGTGATGAAGGAACTTGCGTCGAGAACTCATTAAAGGATGAATTCTGCATTTACAGCAGCAATGTTTGCTGCAGATCTCCCTGTTCAAGATCCCGCTATTTTCCAAAGGGTACTGTTTTGAACAGGGAAAACTTTGCTCTAATTCTGTAAATAGTCTTTGTAGATACGTGCATCAGGAAAGTCATTCCTAATAATGCAGGTGTACCATCTACACAGACTATTTACAGAGTTAGCTTAGCCGGCGGAGTAGCTACCAGTTCTAAACTAGAATACGCGGTTCTCGGGCCGCGCGGTTCTCGACACAAGAGTGTCGATCACGATGCCTCCGCCTTTCACCTTTGTAATCGGACTTAGTTGAGAGTTTGACCTTTCTTTTGACCTATGACCCAAACCTTTGAAATTGGACAAAGTTGAAAATCTGACCTTTCTTTTGACCTTTG
>JXSR01S015980.1:87606-101852 GCA_000969725.1 Ophiothrix spiculata
GAGTTGCATAATCAAGCCTACGGTCGCCATTTTATATAATTAAGGCCGTGGCCAGGTTGCAGCCGGCCGCACAAAGTTGTGGCCTAATTGTGCTCTATCGCCTTATCTATCAACAAGCGTGGATAAAAATAGTGATCACTTTAAAACCCTGTTCTACTTTCAGAATGTGAAAGTGCATTCGGATAGAATACTGACTGTACACCCACAGGAAACCGCAAAGAGCTCTATGTATTATATGTTACAGTCATTAAAGGAAAACCTACCAAATGTTGTTATTAAGGTAAGTATTTGATCCCATCATTGCTGAGTTGATATTAAATGTTATATAGATGAGTTGACACTGCTAAGGAGCTAGTCCACAGATATGCATGAGGGGAACAACAAATGATTGCTGCACATTTCAATAGCCCTACTTGATTTGGCGTGAATTTTGAAAGCATGTGTCTTAAATAAAGCCTTCTGTGCATGTGTAGTGCCGGGCAAGGAACAATGGATATGACTGCGCACACTGCCGGTCATGACGTCCTATGTCAACTCATCTATACCAATTGGCCTGATTTGAGCCAGTCAATAATTGTTCATATTGCCCGTTTAAAATCTGTATTAAAATAAATATTAACCGCCTATGCATTCTGGCAATAGTGAAAACTACTCCCTCTCAGTTTTGAGACCTATCATACTTTTTTCCCTCAACCTTTAGTTGGAAGATCGTATATAGTCTCATGATCACTTGGAGGAAATAGTTTCTAATATTGATATTTTGAAAAGAAAAGGTAAAAAAAAAATTGCATACTAAACCCCTTTTTTTTAGTTAGTTTGGATTATTATACATTAATTGTGCTGCGACTGCCTGATAGGGAGCCTACAAAGGAATATGCGATGAAACCTGGAAGGCCTAGAACCACATTAGCTCAGGATTGTTTGGGTTGGAGAAAACTTGGAGAAAAACTTCTGCAATTTAATTACTGTGGTGATATGCTGATTAATATGTTCAGTACCTTGCAATTTAACATTGGTTGGATTTTGTCTCCTTCAGGGTATACCATCTGTATCTAGGGCTGTTATTACCATGGATGACAGTGCAGATAAGAAGTTTAAACTGCTGGTAGAGGGCGACAATCTTCAAGCTGTCATTGCAACCAGAGGGGTTAAAGGGACGGCAACAACATCCAATAACACTTCAGAAATGGAGAAGACACTGGGCATTGAAGCAGCCAGGTAAACTCTTCATGTTTTTATTTACTTGTGATGATACAGGTCTTCCATATTTTATAAGATGATCAGAAGATTACATTAGGCCTTTAAAGCATTATTTGACTGATGTTACATAGGGGGAAATCAGTGCAAAACACTGGATTTAATTCCTCCCACTGTGTGGATGTAATAATAATAATCATATAATGCTCCTCTAGAAACAGGAAGTTCTAAAAGTTGATTTTGTTTCATGTGTTTTGATTTGGTCTTTGTGTATAATTACTTAAGGGGGAAAAGCACCTTACTCAATTGTGCATGTTTGCAAGTTTATTTTGTACCATAACTTTTTAACAAAGTGCTTAAAGTTAATAAAAGTATACATTATCAGAAAGGAATTTTCACAAGGAATATGTTGGTGATGTTGATTTTTGACCAAAAATCACAAAAAGCATTTTTTTTTGGCCATTTGGGCTTCCAAACAAGCTAAAAATAGCTAAAAATAACAATTTTTTAAACAATGACTTTGGAATGGGAATTTTAATGTAAAACACCCGCTCGCATGTTGCGTCATTTTTATTTTTTAGGATTTTGGCCAAATTTTTGAGTTTCATGCCAAATAAGGTCAAAAATTCAGATTTTTCCATTTTTGGTCATTTTTTGACCTTATTTGGCATGAAACTAAAAAAATGACTTTGGAATGGGAGTTTTAATTTAAAACACCCACTTGCATGTTGCGTCATTTTTATTTTTAGGATTTTGGCCAAATTTTTAAGTTTCATGCCAAATAAGGTCAAAAATTCAGATTTTTCCATTTTTTTACCTTATTTGACATAAAATTCAAAAATTTGGCCAAAATCCTAAAAAAATGAAAATGACGCAACATCCGAGAGGGTATTTTAAGTTAAAATTCCCATTCCAAAGTCATTTTTTTTTAAATGTTATTTTTAGCTTGTTTGGAAGCCCAAATGGCAAAAAAACATGTTTTTTGTGATTTTCTCAAAAACTGTGATTTTTCTGGGAAAAGCACCTTACTCAATTGTGCGTGTTTGCAAGTTTATTTTGTACCATAACTTTTTAACAAAGTGCTTAAAGTTAATAAAAGTATACATTACCAGAAAGGAATTTGCACAAGGAACATGATGGTGATGGTGATTTTTTAATTAAAAAATAAATGCACAAACATGCACATAAAAAAAGTTATGGTACAAAATAAACTTGCAAAAACGCAAAATTGAGTAAGGTGCTTCCCCCCCGTAATTATACACAATTCTTATTTAGTGGGTGTGGCTTATAATTCAATGAAGCAATCTGACTGGTTCTTACCCTAGCTCCGCCCATCCATTATGACACGATAGATGACAGGCAGCGCGTCAAGTTTGAAACATGTAAACAAATAGGAACTACTTTTTTACAGTGCTGCATTTGGGACTTGTTTTAGCAATTTACAGTCTTATAAAGACAGGTTAATTAATTTATGACATAAAATAAGACAAAACATCTGTATGACACACTCGATTTTGAGCCGATACTGTAAATTTCATAAAATGTATTCAGTTCTTTCGACGATCGACCCAGCCTAGCCCAGGCCTTCTCACTCAGCTAAAAGTAAAACATACGTGCATGCAGTGTTATCTCGAAACCTAAGCAAAATGTTGTGGTGAACATCATAGCTCATCATTATTGTAATACTAAAATTATCTCGTTATATTTCAATAATGACACGATTGGCAAGCCAGAGGCCGAGACGGTATGATTCGCGCATTGAATAACACTGGTGACTGACGCGCCGCCTAGGCCCTAGCCTCAACACAGGCCTTCCGATGAAATGCAATGTAATGCAATGCAATGCTTACAGTTGCTTACCTTGCTCAGTTTTATATAATGATACATCGGGAATCTTCTTTACAATGTCCAATGACACTGCTTTCTCAGTTTCTAGTTTTAAGAAAAGCGGGCATGACTTCAAGTCTTCATCATTTTCATGACTTTCAGCAAGCCAAATCGTGAATGCTCAGTGTCAGTGTATTGACTCGGAAAGTCGTGTCATCTTTTTCATGCAATGTTACGTTTTTCAGCAAACACACCAAGTAATGATTACAATTATATCTTCATCAAAACATGAAAACACAATATAGTATATTCCAATCAAATTTTGTGCAGATTTCCCATGCCTGTTTTTTTTATTCATGGCTCATCATTCATGTTGTTTGTAAACAAAACAATGTGAGATTCACCAATAACTTCCTTGGATTCACCTGATATATTATTAATCCGCACCAGCTGAGCGCGCTGGAAAATCGTGAATAGGATTGATTCATTATTTGGATAGGGGTGTCAGTAATTTTTAAATGTAAAACACATTAATTTTCTTAAAAACGGTACAAATCCGAATAAGAGTAATGGACACCCCCGCGGGGGCGTCCATTACTCAAAATAATGTACACACCCATCCATTATGAGACGATAGATGACAGGCAAAACAAGAAATCTTATCTTTTATTCTCTAAATACAAAGACCAAATCAAAACACATGAAACAAAATCAACTTTTAGAACTTCCTGTTTCTAGAGGAGCATTATATGATTATTAGTATTACATCCACACAGTGGGAGGAGTTAAATCCAGTGTTTTGCTGCCAGTCTTACATCTTCACAAGGGATGAGGTATATCTTATTGAATTGAATCACTGCCTGATCTAGATCTTCACTGTGGAAGGAGGTAGATCTTATGAAATTGAATCACTTCCAGTAGAGATAGATATGATGGAGACACATCACTGACAGTGTGTGTTCTAAAGTGAGCACTGAAGTAATTCTTCCACTCTTCAATTCAAGAAGAGGTCCTTTATTAGAGGGGTGTGTGGCCGAGCGGTTAGAGCACGGGTCTCGTAATACAGAGATTGTGGGTTCGAGCCCTGGGCGGGGCGGTTTTCGTCTCCTTGTTTCCTTGGGCAAGAAAATTTTACTCTACTTGCTCCGTGGTCGGACAGTCACGTAAAGCCGTGGGTCCCCTGTACGAATAGACTCCTTCTTGGGGTATGCATGTTATGCAAGTACTTGTATCATTGATTGATTGATTCTCAAATGGTGGTAGTTCTGTCATTTTTCACTGGGATATGTTTGCAAAGTTTTTGGGATCCACACCATTTGTGTTTAAATGGCTTCTGTGTTGACAGTTTTTAGGTTAATAGTGCTTAGAAAAGGCTAGTCTGTGCCACAGACCAGCTTATTATTGAAAACACACCACCTAGTAATTAACTTGAAGTTCACACCACTCAAAGTCCCTACTCAGGAATTTGCTTGGGCCTTCGGGGCTTGCAAAATCCTGGCCTTCAGCCTCTTGTGCCCTCAGAGCTCACTGTACAAAAATCAAATCTTTTACAAAGAAGATGAGGCAAGGAGAATGTTGCATTTCTAAAAGTAAATGTTTTTCCCTTTATTAACTTTTTTTATTTCAGACAAACTATTATAGACCAGATAGAGTACACTATGGTTAGCCATGGAATGAGTATAGACCATCGGCATGTCATGTTGCTGGCAGATCTTATGACATACAAGGTATGTGCAACAAATATAATATACGGTATAACAAATATATTTCAACCATAGATTATAAGCATTTAACATCCGGGGTTTGAAGGCTGGGTTACATGCAAGATTTTGTAAGCCAGCTGAATTTGTAATTAAAGAACCCTTTATACCTTGAGAATTCAACACCAAAATAGAACATCAAAGAGAAATTCATGGCAGTAGTTAACAATGTATTGTGGTTCCAGTGGTTTCCAGCCTGCAAATAGTGGAGTAGTCAAAAGTCATTCTAGTAGGGGAGCATGGTTAGTGAGCGTTAGTGCACGGGTCTCATAATACAGAGGTTTTGAGTTCGAGCCTCGGGCACGGTGATTCATGTTTCCTTCGGCAAGAAACTTTACTCCAATTGCTATGTAGTTCAGAAGTCACGTAAGCCGTTGGTCCCCTGTGCGAATGCCCCACAAGGGGTGCTGCATACATTGTACACCTGGTGAGTTACTTATCCCTTTCCAGTTTGACATGATTTGTTTCCGCAAAAATCATCCCTACATTGACATTTATAAATTTTGCAATTCCATATGTTGCTAGATGCCCTTTTCACTTTTTGTGTTATTTAAGAACATTTTTCTGAAGTTGGTATTCAATATTTTGGCACCAAACCAAAACTATATTCATGCGATGTCATACAGCATACAACTAGAAAGGATTATGTCGATGTAGCTGTACATTGCTGCCCTAGTATAATCATCATGTGAGTGCAAGAAAGTTGTATCTGCAATGGCTGACCTAAGTTATTGTCACAAGAATATGAAAAATATCTCAAAATGTCCCTGCCGTATGTCAGTGGTTCTTGAAATGCAGTCACCTGAGGAACCATTTCAAGAACCACTGACCCAAGACTGGAGATTATACAGAGTGCAATCCAAATTTATGAAAAATGGCAGCTATTGCAGATTCAACTTTCTTGCACTCATATGATAAGTCTTGTTGTGTTGGTAGGGTTATTTTATCTAATATCTTACATGCTATTACCTTGTTTGCAGGGCGAGGTTCTAGGAATCACTCGATTTGGTTTGGCCAAAATGAAGGAAAGCGTTCTAATGTTGGCTTCAGTAAGTACACAATAGTCTCGGTTTAACCAAATAACTTACGGCTTGTAATCAATTTAAAGATGTTCTAAATGGGCTATTTCAGACATGTGTTGTTTGATGTTTCTTTTGCTTAAGAGTAAAACTGATGTTTTTATTTAATTTTTGTTGTTTTGGGGTATATTGATTATGTCTGCAATATCATTTTATTTTTATCTTGTGTGTTTAAAATTTAAATATCACCGTTTTAACTGTTAGAATCATTATTCCTTATTTGATTTAAACTCACCTCAACTAAAATGTTTGTTATAATTTAGTTTTAATCTCACTATGATTGTTCTTAATGTAATCTAATCTAAATTTTGTGCTGATTTTATTGCCAGTTTGAGAAGACTGCAGATCATTTATTTGACGCCTCATATCATGGTCAGAAAGATGCTATCTGTGGTAAGCAAATTAAAAATAATCTGAATGCCATAGTACCAAATGAACATTGTCTGCTCCTCTTTTTTGTAGCTTTGCCTAATGGGTTCCTAGAGTCTTAAAACATAGGCCCAGCGCTGGTTGGTGCACACGCAAACTACTGGGGGAAATCTTTTGTTCTGTTAATTTGCCTATTGGTGACATCAACATACCCTTTCCTGTTGAGTCACTCACTATGTTAACTGTTAATGCATTATCATGGGTATATCAGTGCATATATATAGGAATGGGTTGTTATCACATTTCTTTTTTCTTTTTGTTTTTCAGATGTGAGTGAGTGTATTATCAGGGGTCTACCAGTGCATAATTAGTTTATTTACCACTTTTTTATCCATTTATTTTTCCAGGTGTGAGTGAGTGCATTATCATGGGTATACCAATGCATATAGGAACTGGGTTGTTTAAGCTGCTTCATAAATATCCTTTACATATTATATGATATCTTGATTTGAAGTAGTATGGATTGTTCCTAATCCATCAAATGTTATGTGTGTGTGTGGGGGGGGGGGGAAAGTGTAGGGGTGGGGGGTGCCGCCGACATTGGTAGCAAAGTTGAGTTGTCTGGTATGTTAATGTCCTATTTCGGCGCAAAATGTGGTATTTTCAATGGATTAACTTTGTAAATCTTACCACAGGGTTAGTGCGGATCCTTGAAAGTCCTTGAATTTTATTTTGCTATTTCCAGGCCTTGAAAGTCCTTGAAAAACTGACTTTATCAAAAAAGTCCTTGAAAGCCCTGGAATTTTTGAATGTCAGAAATGTTTAAAATTAATATGTCAAAAGAATTTACCATGAAATTATTTTTATCCAAAAATGAGCGAAAACAAATTTATTTTATTTGTTGATACATATTCCGCCGGCCGCCGCTGATAAGGGGAAAGTCCTTGAATTATTCTTGGAAAAGTCCTCGAAAGTCCTTGAATTTTTTAAGTGAAAAAGTGTACTAACCCTGTACCAAACTTATGCCAAAATGACGAAAATGTTGGACATTTTCAAGATTTCAAAAAAGAACCAGAATTTTTTGCCAAATTAGCACCAATTATGGAGATAAATTTCAATTTTTGTATAACAATTTTAACTCAAACTCTAGGCCATTTAGTATATGTGTTAATCTTTTTTGAAAATTGGTACCCTAGCCAAACCTTTTCCCCATGGTAATTCATGATCTAATATTTTCTCTTACATACTTTAGAAAAATACTACTCTTGGCCCCAACTCTTGACCAGACATCTTCTAGAATATAGGGCACATGCATCATATCGCTCTCAAAGAATGTTATATTTCATCTTTGCAATATCACCTGGATTCCTCGCTTTCTTGATCAAAATACCTGCAACCACATCGTTCGATCTCTTTTCTTAGACTACGGTAATGTTTTACTTGCTGGAACCAACTCAAAGTACATCCATAAATTAAAACACTTGCGGAGCTGGGGTGCCAAATTGATGTTTTGTGCTTCAATAAAAAAAAAAGTGCTAACCAGTTTCTGCAACAAACACTGGCTTCCTGTAAAACAACGTATCGTATACAAACAATTTCTGTATGTCTACAAGTGTCTTAACGGACTTGCACCAAAATCTCTAATTACATCTCTGCCACTCTACAAACAAAGCCATTTAGGATTGTGCTCAGCATTGGACAATACACATCTACAATAGCCAAATTACAATTACAAAGAACTTCAATCTGCTTCCAACAAGAGTTTTTCACTTTCTGTGCCTACACTCTGATACTCACTGCCATATGAACTTCGTTCAGCTTCAACTCTGCAAAGTTTAAAAAAAAGGGTGTAAAACATATCTTTTCCCCAAGTAATTTCTGCTGCTTGTTTCAGTTTGCTGTGATTGTTCCTTTCAATTGTTGTTTTTTCACCTTGGCGCGATTGATCTTTATGAAATGGCATGGTACAAATGCCATTTATATGTGTATGTATGTTTCAACCCCGCAATGAACTCATTAATGTGTCTACCACATATGCATGCAAAACAGTCGTCATCATTGTCGTTAGTCTGGGTACCATTCATAACAGAGTTACCTCGGGTTTGAAAATGCTCGATGTGTCTAAGAAGCGATGCAAAGCTATCGCAAAATACATTGTTGTAAGTGCAGAAATTTGTTCAAACATAGTGTGGTCGAGCGTGCTTGTCATGTTGTGCTAACTATTAAGTTTGCTGTGTTTTGTGGTTGCTTTGCGATCATTGCCATTTTCTTTGCTTTTTGTAACTCTCATTAATATGTTTGTTGGTTATAAAATACTCGATTTACATTCTGGTCTATAAGCCTTCCAGCAAGTTATTCACTTCTACTAGACATGACTGAAATTTTTAGGAACACCCCTTATTGTATGTAAATTGAAAACAAAACACAATTGAACATTTGTAATTTGTTTATTTTAGAAATTGTCGACATATTTTCCTTAACCATTAAGCACAGCAGATAAGGAGTCTACATTGCCAACTCGTAAACTCATCTTTGATTCTCCTGAATTTCACTTGCCTGAGTTGACCACGTGACAGGAACGATGGTAAACTGTAAACTGCCGGAGAAATAGATTCTACATATGTGATGACTCACCCCGAAAAGGGGGACTTTGCAACAGAACACTTTTCGAGAAACTGATGAAAAGTGGCAGCAAAAACTAAAGAAAGTAATAAAAATTTCCAGCTGATTTTCTGTTGTAAAATTTGATCGCATTGATCAATGTCAACAAGTAAGGTGTCATTTTAAAGCTTAGAAAATGCTGTAACAGATGAAATGATAAAATCAAAATTGATATCATCTGCAAAGTCCCCCCTTTTGGGGTGAGCCATCGCATATAGTCAACAACTCGGAGAGAAGCTGACCCAAAACTGTGTACTTGGTGTATTTTAACCTACCAAAAAGTACTTTGAAGTTGCATCAGAACTAAATGGGCAGTTGACATTGATCATAATAATAAGGGACATAATCAGTTTAGACCGAAGCAACACGTCAGAGCTGAGCAAAGACGAGCCTAGCTACTTGACCCTAACCAATCCAATACCTGGGACCAGCAATCAAAATTATTTCGATCGTTAAGTACCATATTGATATTTTGAACCTTTATGCTACTTGATTTGTGCCACAGATGAATGAAAGGGAAAGATAGGACGAGCAACTACTTTATTTAATGGCTCGGGTGGCCCGAGCGATCACTCATCTCTAAATTGATTATGTCCCTAGCAACTGCAAGTGTTTGCTGAACAGGAGATATGCATTTTGAGACAAGGGCTTAATCAGGAATCTAATCCATTATGATGTCAAAATCTGCACAATTTGAAGAAAAAATGGTAAAACAGCTATGCATACTTTGAAACTAACACGTGTATCAAAAAAAATTGTGCACGGATTAAAACTGTACTTGACCTTGATAAAAGCACCACATCACAGATTTAATAAGCTTTCATATGCAGAAAAAATGATAGAAATCGGATGAAAAATAAAAAAGATATGACCAATTTTGTAAGTACTTGTCTTTTTCTTCCATTCCAATGGGATTTACACAGTTAAGCAAGATATTACATATCACAATTACGGGTTATGGCTTTATAATCTGAAAAAGACGTTCTCACAAAAATGGTCATTTCTTTTTTATTTTTCGTCCGATTTCTATCATTTGTTCTGCATTTGAAAGCTTATTAAATCTGCTTTACAACAATAAAGAAATGTATGAATCGGTGCTTTTATCAAGGTCAAAATCAGTTTTAATCCGTGCACAATTTTTTTTTCTTGTCACACAATTTTCCAAGTAAGATTAAGTCCAACAACATGTGTACCGTACTTGGAAGTTTTGGAAGTCATTGCGATGTTGAGACAGCCCTGACAGGCACTCCAAAACAAATTTAATCATTATATTGTAATTTTTTTTTATTAAAGACCATTATCAGTTTTGGCAACATTATAAAGCAGGTTACAGAGTTGCCTGTTGTGCGGTCGTACGACCAGCGTGACGTCAAAAAGTGCGCAAACTCGACCTTGTTGCATCTCGAAAATTTTGCTTGCCGTACAACAAGCCGATATATTGATGGTTGCAATGACACGATATTTTGAGTTGGAATGAATTCAATTTTTCTTGCGACAGACCATTTCGAAAATATGCACCTTTGGTGCTACATTCCTGGCTACATTACGACAACTCAAATTTGCAAATGTTTGGTCGTGTGCCGCAACGACAGCTACTCTGAAACCTCCTTTATAGTTTCCTGCTTTTTCCTTAATCCTATGACATGCTGTTGAACTCTTGCTTAGCCTGGGGACTTTCTAGGACTTTTTCTTGTAAAAGTTCTTTGATTAAGCTTGATCAAAGTCAAAAAGAAATTTTGTCATGAGTTTAAATATATAAATGAATAATAAAGAAAACAATTTATTCATTTCAGTCCTTGATGTTCATGTGTCATTTTATGTATTTTACTGAAATAGACTGATTAAACATGGTGAGGACTATCAGATGAAACTTATGGAATTAATGTAGTAAACTTGTTATGGGTTAGTCTGTTATATTATTGAAAGAATCAAATTTCTGACAAATCATGAACATTTGAATGCAAACGCATTAAACAACAAGCATATTACCTTGCTGCGTAATATAAAAAACTTATATTTTCACATGATAACAGAAATTGAACTACCAATCAAATTAGGTGCAGTGCATTTTTGTTATCACTTCATAGTCGCACACTCTCTCAGCATATGCACCTTGCAGTTTTGTTTTATACAATGTAGAAAGTTTAATGAAATTTTCAATAATAAGATAACCCACTATGTGATGCAATTGGAGAAAAGCCACCACATTATCCTGCCTAAAGTGGCGTAGCCAGACTTTTTGGTCGGGGGGGGGGGGCATATTTCTTCCCGATTTCCCCCGGCGTTTGCACATTCTTCCCAATTTTTCCTGGCAAGAATCCATTTTCGTACACCCAAAAAAAATCCTAGTCGATTTTAAAAACTGACAAACAAACAAAAAAAGGTTTTAAGCTATTTTTGTACATCTTTTGACACGATGTCCTTCCCGATTTTTCCTGCTTGCTGTCCCGAATTACCGCTCGATATTTTGTCAGGCCCCCCCTTGCCCTATGCTGGCTACGCCACTGCCTACCTTCATGATAGATATTTCAATAACTTTATAATTTTAAGTCTGCAACCAAAGGTTCTACAATTGACTGATGCTTTTCGATATAAATAATATACAAATATTTACTCTTCATGAGCGCAATGGTGCAATATATCTAAATTGTGGATCTTTTATTGCCTGACATCGAAGGTGGAGGGCAATGGTAGACCAACAGTCTCCAGTCACCGAGGGTAGATATTTTGAACCATTGCTCGAATAAGTAGCAGTAAGTCTTTACTAATTGCCCTCATGAGCAGTCAATATTTGTATAATACTGGCTCATCGGGTGTGAAGTGTTATATTAAATTTAGTCGCTTCCTAATAATATTATATCAAGTCATTGAAAACAGAACATCTGAATAGGTTCCAACAGAATTGTCTTCCATTAGATTGTGTAAGCAACCTGCTAACCCTATTATGACTCAGACAATTGTATAAGCAACATTTGTGGCATATGTAACAACCAGTCTCATAAGGAAACCTACTTGGTGCTTTTTAGGTACTTTTTTGCTATGGGACCCTGGGAGGAGGGGGCACTCAAAGTTGAAAATGATAGGTATATTTGGCGCTGGGTCTACTGAACTGATTTTGTTTTAAAAAAATGGGTATTTTAAGCAGATTTTGAGAGTTTGGTGAACTAAAATTTTGGTCAAAAATAGCCAACTGAGTTGAAAATGTTCAAAAATCAAGTTCTGTTGCATTTTTCGTCAAAATAAGGCCAGGAGGGTCTTAAGGTCTGAATAATGCTGAAAATAGGGATCTAATGAGCAGCCTGAAGGCCTGAAAGGGGGGGGGGTCTTGACTGCCAGACATAGGTACCCAGCTCATGTGAGTGTGGCACCCCTGGGACTTCCCAACTTCTTGCTTTTTAAATAGATTTAAACCAGGTCACATAAAATTCTAGAGCCATATATAATACAATAAGTATCATGCAGGTTACACCTTATGAATGGCTTTACCAGATCACAACACAATTGTGTAAGCAACATTTCTTTATACCATCTGGTTAACTCTGTTATGAAGTGTTGTTAATGAGCAATTATAGTATTAGTAACTGATTATAAGGAAATAAATGAAAGGGAAAATACCCTCTTATAATCTTTACCCTTGTGTGAAATTTGACATATTTTTTGGTGCAAAGTGGTGATTTGCACTGAGTGGCAGCTGGGTTTTTTTCCAGGAATAACAGGCAATCATCACCATTCACCTGGTGTTCAGATTACTCCTTATTTGGTACAAGTTAGGGCTAAGGTTTTGGTTTAGAATTAGAGTTAATGATTGAAGAGTGTACAAGTTTAACGTAAAAGATTATATAATTTGGTTGAAAATATTAAAAATATCTGCAGAGGATATTGCCCAGCATAATTTATGATGCTTATTGCTCGTTTTCTTAGCTACATTTTAAACTTTAATTCATTGATATCAGATATTCATAAGGGGAGTTGTATTCTTCTTGGCCAATTTAGTAAATGGGCATTTTCACGAAAAAGTGGACATGAGAAAAATATTGAAAAAAGGATGTAACTATTCAATGAAAAATGCTACCACCATATATTTGGTATCAAAAGGAAGATATTTGAAGCTCTTTAAAATGAACCTAATTTTTGAAAAGACCGAACAAAGATGTCTATGAAATTTCTTTAAAAAACCTAATTTTTGGTCAATTTCTTGATTTTCATAATGAAAAGTAGTAATTTTTATTTAATTTTTTCAACCCATTCTTGGTTGTTTATTTGGGTGTTATTGTTCTAAATGGCTGAAATAAGGATCAAATTTACACATGAGGTTGTATTTTTTGTTAATCCTGACCAGGCTTTTCGGTTCAGTGCACCCAAAAATCATCGGACAAATTGTCCTTCCGTTACCGTCCTTCCGTTACCATGATCCCTTCGCATTGTTAAAACACAACCGTAGGGAATATTATGATGTGGAATGTGCCAAACTATTGCAGAAACACCAAGCAATGCATTCAGTAACTTTGAAATATAATTTCTTCATAACTTTCATTAAAATTTTCAAAAATGTACTCAAGGTGAAAAAACATGTCCGTTTTGCTGTCCTTACGTGACCGACCTCATTAATATGCATATTTTGCGACAGAGGAATTTTTATGAAAAAATTCCTGTTGAATATAAATGCTTTCAGGTATACTCAACTAAATATGGAATTAGTTTTATTTTATCCAATTAAATTTAGGCAATGTATGTGTTTGAAATACAGAAAAATTATGTGATTGTCCTTCTGTTACCGTGAAAATGCCAAAATTTCAATGTTATCCATGACAAACAGGGCAGATATATATCCTAAAAAAAGTCTACAAAAACTCCTGAAAGGTCCACAAAAAGCCCCCTCAAATCACAAAAAGGTCTACAAAAAATCCTGAAAGGTTCACCAAAAGCCCACTCAAATCAAAAAGGTCTACAAAAATTCCTGAAAGGTCCACAAAAAGCCCTCTCAAAGCAGAAAAGGTCTACAAATAACCCTGAAAGGTCTACAAAAAGCCCCCGCAAAGTAAAGAAAGTCTACAAAAACTCCTGAAAGGTCCACAAAAAGCCCCCTCAAATCACAAAAAAGTCTACAAAAAATCCTGAAAGGTTCACCAAAAGCCCACTCAAATCAAAAAGGTCCACAAAAAATCCTGAAAGGTCCACAAAAAGCCCCCTCAAAGCAAAAAAAGGTCTACTAAAAATCCTGAAAGGTCCACAAAAAGCCCCCTCAAAGCAAAAAAAAATGTCTACAAAAATAGATCTAAACCAGGTCACATAACATTCTTGAGCCATATATGATACAATAAGGGGCGCACCATTTGATTCTCAGGGGGGGGGG
>JXSR01S015981.1:13436-23836 GCA_000969725.1 Ophiothrix spiculata
TGGTTCAAATTAGGAGATTATGAATACATTGACAATGTTGATATAAATTTTAAAAATTTTATGCCGGGGTGGTTTTAATGGCAAATCAATTTTTTTCGCACCCCCCCCCCAAAAAAAAATGCTAATTTATGCTAATTAGATCGAAAACGATGCGGCCGATCTCAATTTGTTTTTCGCCAAAAGAAGCGCAACTACTATTTAGTCAACTACATGAAATAACAGCCCAAAATATTGCGGCGTTAAAATGCGAGAACCGAAGAACCAAATGTTGGGTACCTTGGTAACCCCCCTCCCCCCTTATGCAGTTAAGTGTTAACGTTTCACACATTCGTCTCACATTCGACTTTGCATAGTTGGGTTTCATCCCAAATCTGAATATCTATACAAGGTGGTTTTGGCCCATGATGGTTTTTGTACTTATTAAGTTATTCCATGTTTTAAGTCATGTAATTATCAAAATTGTTTGCAAATTTAGACTCTACTTCCCCCACTACTGCATATTTGTGCACATGTTTTTAATATGCTTGTCTGTTCATGATTACCTCGCGTGATCTGTATCAAAAGAAAATCCAATGAATCACCCAACACCAACATTAAAACCGACATAAATTCAACCAACAAAAAGAGTGAAATATATAAATGTTTGTCATTTCGACGATTTATTGTTGTGTGTTGTGTCAAGCTCAGCAAAATCATTTGTGTTGCTTAACAAGATCATTTTATTCTTGAAAGTGCAGATTGCGGTTAGCCTGGAATTAATCAATCGCTTGTGCATAGAGTTAACACAGTTTGTTTCTAAAAATAAAGCAAATAAACTGTCGTTAAATTATTGTCAGAATATCACATTCTTTCATTTGTCATAAAAATATTAATGAATTAACAAATAAACAAATTAAGTTAATGTTGTAGGGCATTCCTATAATTAGCATGTTTTCACCGATGAGGGATATCTGCTTTCATAACGAGGCCAAATATGACATAACGTTAATATTTGCGAGTCATTTGGTCACGATATCACATGATATCAAACTTGACCCTATGAATAAGTACTGATATCCCTCAGCACCTAAAATACACTAATTATATGAATGATCTGTAGAAAAAAGAGTCAGATATGCAAAATTATTTTTTGCCAAACTTTACACTCTTAAAATGAAAAGAGTGAACAGTCACTCTTTCTATGAGTGATATTTTTCTCACTCCAAAAGAGTGACATTTCACTCTTTTCGAGTGAAATATAACGTGGTTTAACTCTTAAAGAGTAAAATGGCACTCTTATAGAGTTATAATTCACTCTTTGAGGGAGTGAAAATGGTCACTCTTTTTTAAAGATTGGTCATTGATACCGCTCTTTTGAAAAGAGCCATATCAGTGACCAATCTTTAAAAGAGTGACAATTTTCACTCCCTCAAAGAGTGAATTATAACTCTATATACGTTTGACATTTCACTCTTTAAGAGTGAAACCCCGTTCGATTTCACTCGAAAAGAGTGAAATGTCACTCTTTTTGAGTGAAAAAAATCACTCTAAGAAAGAGTGACCGCTCACTCTTTTCTTTTAAGAGTGTATATTTAAAAATATAAAGTTTGGTAAAATTAAATTAGGCCTACCATTTGTTGTTAAGTCAGAAAAAATAAAGTGTCCTGTTTCCTAGCAAGAATTATTTTTTTCAAAAATTAATATTTGTTTTTCGATATTGTTCGAGCAGTAGAAAATATTGAATGCATTTTGTGTGTATATATAGCAAATATTACATTGGAACCTCTGTACCATAAAATGTATAGCAAAAAAATTTCGTCTTATCAGGGGGTGCATGTTACCGGTTGCTATGTACAAAGTATTTAGTAATATTTTCATATAACGCATTTTGAGACTGTAAGGAAGTCTATCCGATATTCAATTTTACGGTTACTACACAATTATAATTTGCAAATTACAATTAGGTGTGTTTAGTTTTCACAACAAGTGAACTTGAACTTTCCACCGATGATATCATAACAGGAAAGTCATATCTATTGGATTTCTTTTGTCAGTTATTTCACTAAGCTAAAGGTGCTTATTCAAGCGTTTTAAGGTCAATTCGATGCTGTTCATGGTGTAGGCTCTGCAGCTTGTCTGGAATTTGTACAGCATTTTCGTTACATATACTTACATTAATGACCTGATGAGCAACGCCTTTGAATTGATTTGTTTGCACATTTGCAGAAATTTTTTCTTTTGATTTTGCACTGAATACTCATATTTATGAAGCTGGACTAGGTCCCATAATGGAGTTGCCGTTCGTCCGATTTATATACTTAACAACAGCATGCTACTTTTTCATATCATTTGTTGTTGTGAATTCACAATCAACTTTTATTAACTTTTATACAGCGAAAACTATTTTGGCATCTGGTGAAGAAAAGGTATTTTTCTTATGCAGTACAAATTTAGTTGATGTTGACCAGGATGTGGTTGAATTATTTTTCCAGTCAAGACGTTTGCTGCGATTCAATCGCGGTACAACTGTATATTACCATCCAGACGAAAGACCTGAAGGCTACTATACCACAACAATTTTCAACTCGGACGCTCTTGGTCTGATTCAACCGATTGGGGTTGGTATAACCATCAATAGAGTTCACGCTAACGACACAGGTGAATATTATTGTGTTATTACAAAGTCTGAAGTACCAACTACGTCTAATACAATCAGCCTTACGGTAGAGCCGATTCCAAAACCTTCTTGCAAAGTTCAGAGTGCAGCAGGTGTATTATACACAGAAGAAGATCAGAATGGCCATATGCTTGCAGTGGAAGGTGCAAATGCAAGTCTTACGTGCCAGATTGATGCAGATTCAAATAGTATTCCAATTGCACTTCAATGGACAAGATCTGATAACATGGACAATGTGATAATGTTTCCGTCAAGTATTTCTGATATATTAAACGTGTCAGTTTCAGTTATTAATGATGATGATGATGGAGTAATGTTTACATGCACGTCCAAAGTACATGACACTAAACTCACCCCTTTTAAAGAAACATGTCAAATAAGCTTGCATGTTACCAACGAATCCTTTTTCACAGTGTCTTCTACTATATCAGAAACTGAGTTCCCTGAATTACCTATATATTTCATAATTGGGCTCAGTAGCGGTATTTGTATATTGTGTAGCTTCCTGATTATCATAATTGTGTTTATATGTTTTAGAACGTGTAAAATCAGTGCTAATAGTTCAAAAGAGGAGAATGTTGAATTCATTCATGCAGACGGAAACAGGGAGAGCAACGTCAGCAGATTCTCTAGGCTCAGCAGTAAACAATTTCAAATGGATACTGTGGCTGATTCTGGCAATAAAAAGTATGAAACAAACGAAATGATTGATATTACTATGGACTCAAATCAGTTAGAATATACTGACGACATGTATGATAGCACTCCTGATGCACATGTAGATGAAATTTATAATAACTCTGATTCATTTTATGGAAATGCGGAAAGTGAACAAAACTTTTATGGAAATACTGGTTACGACCAAAATATGTATGGCAACACTGAAAATGAGCAAAATATGTATGGAAACACTGATCATGTAGAAAACATGTATGGTAATACAGGTTACGCGCAGAATGATTATGGAAACACCGAACATGCTCAAAACTCCCAACAAGTGCAAGAAATTTATCAAAATACTGATGAAGCATTGAAAAATGACTACCCACAAGAAGTTTATGAAAACTCAGTAGACCGTGCAAATTTCTCAGATAATACATCACAGAGAGGTACAGGTTCTCTTCAAAAACGTCCCATTTATGCGCATGTAAACAAATCGAAAGGTGCACCTTCGATAGTATCGGATTTTAGTGATAATTCAACACCACCTTATGCAGCGGTGGAAAAGGGCAGAGGTCCAAAACAAGCGAAATCTGTCTTTGCAAGAACCACATCACCATATGCTGACATTAATGACATGCCAGTCCCTCCGCGATCCTCGTCATTACGGAGACTTAATCTGGACATGGGTACTTCAGAATATTCTTCAGTTTGTTAAATATTTAAGTAATGTTATTAATATTGAAATAAGCAATTATACGAATGTTTGTTCTCAAATGGGTAAAACCTTTATTATTAACATTTTTTGTATATTATAACAATATATTAAGGGACCACTTCAAAACTCATCCGACGGCTGACCGCCCGGAACCTGCGATCCTGGGCGGTTGCCATTGTTTAGGGCAATAGCAACTGGCCATAACCGGCGGTTCCGGGCGGTTTAGTTTAGACGCGGTCCCTAATTCCTTTTTTATTAAAAAAAACCCACGGACATTTGGGTTTACGCTTCAATTAAAAATGAAACCGCATTTGCTATGATATTAAGAGAAGGTCTATACGTTTTAAAATGAAAAAACAACAACAAACATTTATATATTTACCAGACCTTTGTTTGGAGTGTTGTATACCATATTAAAGCCCACATCATTCAGAATGGACACATTCTTTGGTTCTGTTTGCCAGCACTGTACAGGGCTTCTGATCAAATACTATAGTTATCCCCTGATTTTACGTAATACGGTAAGATATCTCTGGTTTTGTGTTGTATCACATTACATACAAATTTACCATGTAGTTTTGTGGATATAAAAACATTTTAAAAAGTTGAACAATGAACATATTTGAAAGTGAGCTTCCTATGACGTCAGTCTTCAAATAAAAGATGCAAATCTCATTCGTTCTTTTAAAATCCCCTAAAAATTCAAGGCAGCAAAATCAAATACAATGTCTTAAAGTCAAATATAATGTCTCAAAGTCAAATTCTGAAACTCCATTTATGCAAAATACAAAAATGTTAAACTTGACAGCAGCTATCACAGTTAACGTAAACGGTACAGCTCATTAAGCTTAATGAAATTTAGGCCTAGCTTAAGTCTAGGCTCATCAGTACACAAATATGATTGGTCAATATACTCAGTCAAATAAAAAAAGCTTAAGAAATACCTACATTTTTTATTTGATGTCATTGTATTAAGTAATATGGAAGCTTCAATCTTCATTAGAAATTCCTCTTTGGTATTGAACAATAATCTTGACCCTGTGTGCCACTGCCATTTTGAATAAACAGTGATCACTGAATTCCCTACTGGGTCTATGCAGCACCCCGATATCAGTGTGAGTTGCCATCTCTTACACAGATATTACTGCACACTTGCCTAGTATGTATCTATTAATACACACTGTAGTATATACAGCCTTGTATAAGATGTTTTGTCAAAAAGGTAATACGGATTCCGTTTTACCTGTATGATTCAGGTAATACAGGCAAATATTAATTGGCTCTTAACCAATGAAATTACTGGATTACTCTCAACTACATAATAACATGATAAAAATAGATATCTCTATATTACTGCATAAGTTGTATTTTTCGCGCTAAATTTATTTTCGCGCATTTCGTGTAAAATGGGATTAGCGCGATAATAAATGCGCCGCGAAAAATAATGTGTATTATTATTTAATATTGTGATGACAACAAAATAGTCGTAATGTCGTTTAGATTTCGTCGGTCACTGCAACCCTTAGATTCTTATGTTTCCATCCATGCAGTTTGGAGCCGTCTGAAGTCGTTTAGAAGGCGCCATAACACCGTTAGTAGTCGTTGTCAAGTAGACCTTAAGGTGCGTTTACACTGTGACGACTTGGGGTAACGACAAGCAACGCAGTTTTGGATTTTCCGACTGTCATTATTAGTTACAGTCAGTTAACGCTAACACAATCAGCTAGGCACGCAGACTATCGTTACTATAACAGTAGGTTTCAGTTGCAAGTTTTTAGTTGCAAATACGTTACCCTTCGTCGTTACCCTACGTCATAGTGTAAACGCATCTTTACAACCCGCACAAATACAGGCTTTGATGCCGGTTACGTAACCCGTAGTCAGCCTCCATTTCTTAATGTAAGCAATTGTCGTTGTAAGCCGTCGAACCACGTTGTTTACAGTTGGACGTTGTCGAGGAGTCGTCACCTAACGGCAAGTCAAAGTCTACGTTTGTTAGTAATTGTGCGTTTACACTGTGACGACTTGTTTCGACAGAGGGTAATGTATTTTCAACTAAAAAGTTGTAACTGAAAACGACTGATAGTAACGATAGTGTGCGTGGCTAGCAGCGTGAGTGAGCGTTAACTGACTTTGCTAACGATCACGGGCATAAACTCAAAACTGCAATACACAGGTCTACGTAGCTTGTCGTTACCCCCAATACGTCACAGTGTTAAGGTGCGTTTACACTGTGACGTATTGGAGGTAACGACAAGCAACGTAGTAGACCTGCGAATTGCAGTTTTGAATTTTACGCCGGTCATTGATAGTTAAAGTCAGTTAACGTTGACACAAGCCTCTAACCTCCGCAGATTGTCGTTACTATCGGTCGTTTTTAGTTACAATTTTTAAAATTTTGGGATGAAAGAGAATAAGATTTGATGTCCTTGAGATTTCGTTGACCACCGCCACTCTCAGTTCTTTGACGTTTTCATGACCGTTGTAGCAGTCTGTATTCGTTTAGATGTCGTCACAATTTCGTTGGTAATCGTTGTCAACAACAGTGTGTTGTAGGGATGTGAGTAGGAATGATTGTACCACCCGCACAAACTTGGATCAATGATCCCGGTCATCAAGTCACGCTACTGTTGCCGTGACCTGTCGATAGCATAAATTTCGTTCCTATTACGTCAGCCAAGGTCAGTATTTGCCGCCCCACTACGTTGCTTACAGTTTTTCGTCGACGAGAAGTCGTCAACCAACGTCAAGCCAAACTCTTATTTTATTAGTAAGTCTCCGTCGTTTCTTTAATCACCCACTCGTCACTCTAACCTCCGCAGATTGGTGTTAAATTGTCAAACTTAACGCAGCGGGTCCCTCAGTGGCTAAAAAATTCAAATCGACCCAATCGTTTTCGTACTAATTAGCATAAAATGATTTTTCGAGGGCACTGTCTCCGTTGTTTCTTTCAGCACCCACTCGTCACTTGTTAACGTGGAGTCCATGAGGGTCGTTACTATCCGTCAACAAACTTTGATTGTTCATACTCGTCGCTCGTAGTCCAGGATTTTGTGATTTTGGAATACGTTACCCTACGTCGAGGGCATGTCGTCATAGTGTAAAGGCACCTTTAACGCACCTTAGTCGTTCCTTCCCGCAGTCCTTTGTTACTTGTCCTCGTAGTGCCGCTGAAAGTAGTTACCATCCGACAGCAAATTTTTCATCTTTAGTCGTCGCCCCTCGTCCACATTTTTGTGATTTTTGAAAACGCTACCCTTCGTCGAGGACAAGTCGTCACAGTAAACGTTGGTAATCGTGACGTAGGGTAACAACGAAGGGCAAAGTACTTGTATCTGAAAACGACTGATAGTAACGATAGTGTGCATATGCATAGCTAGCGAATTGTGAGAGCGTTCACTGTGAGTTTACACTGTGACGACTTGTTTTGACGGAGGGTAACGTTTTCTTTTTATTTTCAAATAAAAAGTTGTTACTGAAAACAACTGATAGTAACGATAGTATGCATGGCTAGCAGCGTGTGTGAGAGATAACTGACTTTAACTAACAATGACTGGCGTAAATTGCAAAACTGCAATACGCAGGTCTACGTTGCTTGTCGTTACCCCCAATTCGTCACTTTACACTGTGAGGACATGCCCTCGACGTAGGGTAACGTATTCCAAAATCACAAAATCCTGGACGAAAAGAGACGAGTAAAGATGAAAAATCAAAGTTTGTTGACGGATAGTAACGACCCTCAGCGACACCACGTCAACAAGTGACGAGTGGGTGCTGAAAGAAACGGAGACTGACTAGCAAAATAAGAGTTTGGCTTGATGATGGGTGACGATTTCTCGTCGACGAACAACTGTAAGCAACGTAGTGAGGCAGCAAATACCGACCTTGGCTGACGAAAAAGAAACGAATGCTATCGACAGGTCACGGCAACAGTAACGTGACTTGATGACAAATCATTCCTACTCACATCCCTGTAAAAAACTGTTGTTGACAACGATTAGCAACGAAATTGTGACGACCTCTAAACAAATACAGACTGCAACAAACGGTCATGGAAACGTCAAAGAACTGAGGGTTGCGGTAGCCAACGGAGTCTTCACAAAATTTTAAAACTTGTAACTGAAAGCGACCGATAGTAACGACAATCTTCAGAGGTTAGAGGCTTATGTCAACGTTAACTGACTGTAACTAACGATAACGTAAAATTCAAAACTGCAATTTGCAGGTCTAAGTTGCTTGGCGTTACCCTCAATTCGTCACAGTGTAAACGCACCTTAAGGTGCAGTGGACTCAATCCGCTAGCCACCGCAGATATCAGTAGCTTTCAGTTACAGGCTTTTAAAATTTTTACGTTCACAATAAAACAGTCGAGATGTCGTTCAGATTTCGTCGACAACTGCAACCCTCCGTTTCTGATGTTTGAATGCAGTTTAGAGCCGTCTGAAGTCGTTTAGAGGTCGTCAGAATACTGTTGGTGGTCGTTGTCAAGTAGACCTTACCATCAGCATCCCTTCCTTAAAGGTGCGTTTACATTGCGACGTATTGGAGGTAACGACAAGCAACGTAGAACTGCGAGTTGCAGTTTTGAATTTTACGCCGGTCCTCGTTAGTTAAAGTCAGTTAACGTTGACACAAGTCTCTAGCCTACGCAGGTTTACAATTTTTGGATGACATAGGATAAGATTTGATGTCGTCGAGAAATGCATTCAAGATATGCCCAATTATTTTCATCAGTTATCAATGGAAGACTATTTCCATGGGTTAAGGGTTAAAAACAAGGGTTATAGTCTTCCATTTTCGGTTGGCATATGCGAGAAAGTGTTTTTTTTTTGTCCGCCTAACATGTTTCCAAAAAAAAAAAAAAAACCATTAAAAATGATAAAAAATTACTTAAATGTGTTTTTATCCCTTTCTATATTTCCCCACTCCAGGCATATTTCTCACTCCACGCTAAATCAGCCAATCTTTTCTAGAGTGTTTATAGTTTCTTGGCAACACTATCTGACAAACTGATTGATAGCCGATAAACATAGTTACAGATACAGACTGGACATTAGATATGGAATATATTTTTTCTGTTAGCTTCTATCTTGCAACTATACATATAAATATTTAAACCAAGATCCCTTTCGAGCATATATGTACATTGGTGGTTTGATGGAACTTGCTGTTCATCGGTATGCTACTTCAGCCGAAAAGTCCTCGATAGCGTTCATGTTTCGAAAACGGAAAGTGTCCAACATCATGATATTTCATAAAACAAGCTCGTATTAAGAACATTTGTAATTTCTCGCTTGATTTAAACTAGCGATCATGTTAGAAACCCACTCGAGAAAAATATGCCGACCAAACACCTGTCCCAGCGACGCTTTGACTAGGCCGCAGATCATTTCTATTTCCTGTCCCATCAATGAGATAACGTTGTCTTCAGTGCTTAGACTTAATTTAAAATATATACTGCCAAGATTGGCGCACCAGAGCATCAGATGTACAGAGTAGGGTTATACTGAGATGCACATGACATTAACAATTCAGAAGAAGAAGGTGAGATTGCCTTCTGGGTGTTTTATATAGGAAGGTAGATAGCCTACATCAGCAGCAGTACAGATGTATTCTAGAAGCCTTGATCGTGTCATTGGCTAGAGGCATCTTTGGAAACAGTCTTCCACTATGACAATACTCACCCCGTCGTGCTCATACAGTCCGGACTTTCCTAGAAGATCCGGGAGTTGATTTATTGCCTTGTCCGGTAAGATCTTTGGTTAATAAATCTATATATTTTTCAAAAGAAAAATTGACGAGAAATCTAATTATGTGATGAATTTTTAAGTTAGTGTATACTATCTATGTCGACCGCGGTCGGAAGCCATGATGAATTTTCCCCACTGCTGTGTGTAACACAAACCTTAGAAACAACGATTATCGAGACAAGATTCCGGTGCTCACTGATAAATGTACTCCTTTGTACTATAAGGAATCGCCATGTGTGACGACAGTCTCTTGAAACCAGCCCCGGCTATACAAATGTTTCCATTTTGACGTCACGTCGATTCAAGAAGTTAACATTTTCAATGCTGGAAAGGTATTTTCATTTTAAACGTTCAATAGATTTATTTTAGAGTAAAGACACCGAAATAATTGGGTTACACGTTGTTTAAAATCAACTCAATCCCACCCTTCATCATATTTAGGTCTACTCTTGTCAGGTATTCATGCTCCTCAACACAGGCCTTCCGATGGTATAGAGATGGTCAACACGCCAACGGTAAAAATCGAATTTCCGAGGGTAATTTTAAGTGGCAAAACAAATGTGAAACACCTTTATTTTCCTTGATATGTTTTGTAGAGCTGGTGTTCTACCTCAAC
>JXSR01S015986.1:0-15164 GCA_000969725.1 Ophiothrix spiculata
CGGGTCACCCCGAAAAGCACTATTTTTATCAGGGGTTATAAGCTGCTTCATATGCTCAAATCACAAGATCGTACAAGTTAACCCTGATGAGTTGAAAACTTTTTTGTGAAATCATGTTTTTGACCCCTTTGACCCCTGTGTGACCTTTGTTGGGTCAAAGGTCACATGACTTGTAGCAACCGGGGTAAGTGTTGTTGTGACTAAATTTGGTCCAAATCCGTCAAGAACTGTTGAAGTTATAAGCGTTACAAAATGACAGAAGAAAGAAAGAAAGAAGAAAGAAGAAACACGAAGAAGACAAGACCCTGCGCCTGTGGCGGCAGGGTAAAGAAGAAACACGAAGAAGACAAGACCCTGCGCCTGTGGCGGCAGGGTAATTACCAGATATAGGGAAAATTTAGGTCAAACCCTTCAGAAATGTCAAAAATTTGAATTTTATTTTGTTTGTTGATCTTGGGTATGAGGCTATACTATAAACATATTTATTGGTGCTATATACCAAGAATAAATAATAATATATATAACATTCCGTTCACATCATAGATTGCAAATAAATTAAAAGCAATTTGGAGTTTGCATTAGATCACCTGAAAAGGCCAATTTTAAAAATTCAAATATTGTCGACAACAATAATTAGAAATAAAAGAATATCTAAATATTTTGTATGCTGGGAGAAACAGCTGTTTAACACCTCTAGAACCATCCCACCTAAGACCAAAACAAAATTAAGGGCAAACTAAATGGATCTGCAATTTGGACAATGGCAAGCAGAAATCCAGGTACAAACATGAAATTTGATTGGAATTTAGTTTGCAAAAAATTGGAAACATGACCTTTGAAGGCTGAAGTGGAATTGCAAGCCCTAGTAACTTGTAGTAGCTGATTCCACAGAGGAACAATGAAATTGAAAAAAGAATCTTTATGAGATTCAGTTTTATATCTGTGAAAAACTAAAGAAAAAGGATCAGACAACAGTCTTGTGGTGGAACAGTTCTTTTGGTGATCAGCATTAAAAAACACATACTCATCAACATTGATATCTTACTGCTCCATTTTACATCTATGAAAGAAAACGAGGTCACATAAATCACATCTAAATGAGAGTGGAAACTTATCAAGACTTACTAGACGTTCTTTATAGTCCATGTCAGGATAGTGCATAATGAACTTGGTAGCTCGTCTCTGGACACTCCTGACAAGTGCATTATAAAGCGTCTCCGTAACTTTGGTTGGTGCATTGTAACCAACAGTTCTCATTATCATCCCCATTTTCCTGTTGCTCTTTTTGACAACTCTGTTTAAGAGTATATAACTGTTAGGAGGCAGTAAACACATTTATGACTTTTTTCTGACCATATAGGCCTATGCTATTGAAAATAAACAACGTCTTACCATCTGAGGTCATTGCTACCTTATGTCCTGTCATTGGAAGAGTACCAAGGTATTCACCTGATTCAGTGAAACAGCATATGTCAGGTTTTTCAGCCAAATGGGTAAGACCGTATATGCAGATAACAAAGATGGTACCTTCACTACAGTAAACATCCCATGTCTTTTTGATTGACTTTGTGGGATGCTTGAGAGTATGCTGCAGCTTACCATCTTTGCTTATTATTTGTGGAGGATTGTCATAGCCTGCTATGACTAATGTACCTTGTGATGTCACTGCAATGTGTCTGGGTGTTATATCTACCTTCATTTTGTTCACATAAGTACCATCTTGAGTATGTTTATAAATGAATTTGTTCTCTAAGTCACCCACTAACAGATGTTGTTCGTGATCTATTGCCAGGCCACCCAGCATTGGTGTAGGTAATGCAGAGGGACAAAATGATTCCCATGAATGTTTGATCTTACCATCACTGAAGTCATACATGCTTAAGTTTTGAGATAAATCTGTCATAAAACCTGCATTCTCAGAGCTGACGGCAATTTGATATGGTTTGATTTTAGTACGAATTGAAGAAATACTTTTTCCGTCCCGGCTGTATTTCGTAATCTGTGAGGCATCATGATCAGCAACAAAAACATTCTCGAAAGGACTGACCGCCATATCGTATACAGACTGCAGCTTGGGTTTTCCACTCTTATTACCAAACGTCCCCTCCAAATTCCACGGAGCAGCCACAATCTGCCTCCCTCTGAATTCAAATTGTGGAGCTAAAATTGAAGATGATCTTGATGTTATCTGCGTTTAGATTGAAGTAATAATAATAATAATTAATCACAAATTTTATATATCTGATGTTTATTAACTCTCTGTAAGTTTTAATACAGTAATACAATGTATTTGCATCAAGCATTTATCTGCATACATTAGTGGTGGATTATAAAATGGTGATGTTTCAAATCACTTGGGGTAAAAGCTCATTTGATGCAGTATGATCTCCTGATCATTTTGACACCTTTTTTATTGAAATTGGTCAAAAAATGAGACAGTGCAGGCCGAAAAACCAAATTCGAGTAGGGGGTTCAGAGGGGGGTCTGAAAATGTGAAATTTGTTCATTGCTGGAATTCTATACCATATTTTAGCAATGTTGGGGTGTATATTTATGTTTTTGAGGTCAAAGAATCCATTTGTACTAGTTTTATCAACATCAGATTTTTTGCGAGTGTAAAAACGACCATTTTAGGTCAATTAGGCTACGAGGGCGCTTTTGCCGATAAAATGAACATGGACATTCAGACTACAATAATTTGAACGTCAAACAATAGACAATGATTGATACTATCTGCTCAGCAAATTTGAGCTCTCTAAACAAAACAGTTTGGTCGTGGCGCCAATTTAAGTGAAACACAGAACTAAGCAATTTTGTGCCATATATAGGTTTGTGTATAGGTCAGCGAACTTTTGTTCCCTGTGTTTTCAATGGAGGCGTTTTCAAAAGTAACAAAATGGTACCACCAGCAAACGAAACGGAGCTACATACTGAAACTCTTACAATATAATAAGGGAATGTTTATCTTCAATTCTACTTCGATAAATGTTTCAAAATGAGTAACGTTAAGGCGTGGCAAGCAAAGCGCCCTTGTGGCTTAAATTTGCATAAAATGGCAGATTTTACGAAAACGAAAAGCCAATTCTGTCAAAAATGTAAAAAATGGATTCCTTGACCCAGACCCCCGTTCTGACACCCCCCCCCACCCCTGTTCGAAATTGTTTTTTGGCCCACACTGTCTCATTTTTTGATCGATTTCAATGAAAAAGATGTCAAAATGCTCAGGAGATCATGCTGCATCAAATGAGCTTTTATCCTAAGTGATTTGAAACATAACCCACCACTACATACAAGTGTCAATGGTATATATGTTACCCAAAATAATAATAATAATTATAATAGTAATAATTCAATTTATAAAGCGAATCAGCAAAGGCGTCTACAACACAATTTATATGCAAATATTAAATTCAACAACAGTGATTCAAGAAAATATTTTTTTTTAAGATTTGAGAAATTTTTCATATAAAAATGATAAAAAGGTAAAAACAGGTTATCAACGGATGGTTAAATTTTTTTATAATAATAGCAGCCAAAAGGGTAGACATACAGGACTAAATAAACAACACAAAATATGTATCCAACATAACGAGCAGACAAAACTAATTCTATAACACAGGAAGATAAGAAACACAAGACACAACAAGCGGAATCAGGAGGATATAAATTGATGAGGTGAGCAAGCTTACGAATTTAAAGGTAAGGATAGGTAAATGGGCGAAGTACCTGAGTGTGGAATGCCATTCCGGTCAGAAATAGAAAAACAAGAAAAGAAGCTGTGAAAGGACAGAAGGGGCAATTTGGAAAAAACTAAAAGCCTTAAGAAAAACAGGGCCCACTAATGATGCAAATCCACACTAATTAACTGCAGAGCCCGCCTAGGTGGGACGTCCCATCCATGACGTACCAACATCTCCATGCGTTTGCTCCAACTCCCAAACTCTACAGTCAGTGGAATGCAGACTGTGCCAAGGTGGACCGTCCAGTTTTGAAGCACAAAAACAAGCTAAGTGAGGGAAAGTGGAAAACAACAGGAATGACAGTCGGTGACTTTTTGTGTACAAATGATGTAGGTGGCCGCAGGTGATGTACCGGCAGTCTGCCCCTATGATGGTAGCCATAGTATAGGAGCTTACTAAACATAAATTAATAATGCTCATTGCTGCATAAGTAGGAGTTGTAGATGACCACAGGTGGTTACCGGCAGCCTCCCCCATGAGGTTGAAACCTAAGGAGGTTTACAAATCCATGATGATACAAACAATCCACTGCAGAGACAATCTAAGCCAAGTTGTACACAGCTTTAAAAAGATGTGTCTTTAGATGGGACTTGAACTTAGTTACATTGGGTGACGTACGGAACAAAAGTGGTAGTGAATTCCATAGCTTGAGGTCAAAAAGGCCTGAAAGGGCCATCCCTAAAGTAGGGCCTAAATACACAGAGTTACCGTGCAAAAAAACATTTCTGAAAACGAAGGGTTGACAGGGCCCTTAAAGGTGTGTATTCCGATCATTTTTTCTCACAAAATTAAATTGGATTTTGATACCACATGAAAATGCATATTTTTCGCATATCCCCTGTAAATTTTCACGCCCATATGTTTCAAGAGATATTTACAAAAAAGTACTGAATTACTGAAATATTTTGTTAACAAAAATAAAAAGCCTATATGTTTCTATGGGTCACTCTCCGACACATTTTTGCCTATAGCATTAATTTGGCTCAAGGTATGCAAATAAAGTTTTACAATTGCTTTTTGTATGCGATGACCATCCACTAAATATGAGACAATTTTCACCAGATCAGAAGTAGAAGTAGAATACCTACCTTTAAATTAATCACCACTTTTGTAATGTTTCAAAGTCAAGGAAAAATGCAGATATACGTACTTACCACTTGTAAGACCTGATGGATGTCAGGCCTCTGTTTCCAGTTTTTCAACCAGGAGTACCTCATTAAGCTCTTAATTGGTTGTGGGCAGTCTTCTGGTATAGGTAGTCTCTCATTGTGTTCGCAAACCTTATAAAGAGTGGCATGTAAGCCTGTTAATTCTTCCCAAGGTACTTTCCCTGTCCACAATTCCCAAACCACCACAAGCAGTGCAAATATGTCATATTTAGGTGAAAGCACATATGGTTTGATCATCAACTCGGGTGCCATCCATGCCCATGATGCTGTAAAAGTTGCATTTTCAATTGTCTCTTGAATGTTCTTTGTTGTTCCAAAGTCCCCAAGTTTCAGTACGCATGTAACCCCTTTTGTGTACACCATATAATTTTTTGATTTTATATCTTTGTGGACCAACTTGCGTTCATGTAGGTATTTTAGGGCTCTTGTTGCTTGTTCAGCCCATGTATAAAAATCATTGACTGACAAGCATCCAAATCCTCCGTGAGCATCCAGATATGATCTTAGAGAGCCACCATCACACAGCTCCAAAATCAGCATAAATTCTGTTCCTTCATCAACCACACCAATGAGTTTAACTATGTTTTCATGATCAAGCCCTGACCAAATCTCCAGTTCATGCCTATCCTTGTTGTGTAATATCTTGGCAGCAACATTAATTGGACCAAGTTGAGGGCTGTTCCATGCCATGGAGTAGACTCTGCTAAATGTTCCATGACCAATAAATTGCTCATTCTTGAGTTCACTTCTTCCGATTAAATTGATATTGTTCGCCATATTATTTGTATCGTTATTGGCCTGGATTTTAATGTTTATATGTAAAAGAAAATTTTACCATCTCATCCTGTAATACATTTGTGTGGCTTTGCATTCAGATGTTAAAAGAGAGATGGAGATAGCATCGCTGGTTATAAATATGATCGGGCAATGCATGTGATAAAATTAGGTATGATATCATACTTTTCTGGTACTTTATTGATCAATTAGGCTGTTACATGTTGTTCCCTTACTCCACGGAATAAGATATAAACTTTGGAACAATGGCCGCACAGACAAAGGTCTATTATGCCGGGAAGGGCAATCAATCATGGTTAATTGATCAAATTGATCAATTAGGCTGTTACATGATGTTCCCTTACTCCATGGAATAAGATATAACCTTTGGAATAATGGCCGCACAGACGAAGGTCCATTATGCTGGGAAGTGCAATCAATCATGGTTAATTGATCAAATTTTGTTATCATACTATAGAGAATAATCAGTTACTTTAAAAGGCATGAAAATTATCAGCTTTTCAGCTGATTTCAGCTTGTTTTATTTTGGAATTTTTGCACTTTTTTAGCCTTTTCTTGTTAAATCAGGATATTTTTAAGCTATTTGTCGCAAATTTGGACCCTTTCAGCTTTTTTTTTTAAAGTTAATTTTCATGCTTGCTATTGGCATATATAAATGGGACTGCCTTGTATTCTGATCTCTAAATGGAGAGTGGAGAAAGTCAAGTGTGACATATTATATGTCATTCAAAAACTGAGGTTATAGAGGATTTAAATATGTTATGTTATTAAAGACATTAAAGGAGGTCTTGAGGGTTGTACATACCCGTTCCACCTTTTTATGTCAGTGCTCTCCCCGGGTATGTGCTTCATGCATGCAGCTGGTGTGATGATTTCAACCGAATGAAGCTCTTATAGTACTCACAGCATAGGAGGATGCAGACGCTACCTTTTTTCCTTCCTTGCACCTATATTATATAATCTATAAATCTTGAATTATGCAACAAGCTGCCGATTAACACACATAAACCAATACGACCATACTCGGAAATAAATTAGTCCATACTTGTCGCATCATAAAAACGTACCCAATCAAGTTGAATATTCAAATGAACTTATATTCAAGATTTGTTCATATGGTAGCAACAAAATTAACCGAAAATAATACCAAAATCATGAAAGATTCATGTACCAAATGTATTAATATGCAGTGATTTGGTCTTAATTAATCCTAATCAATCATTGCTAGTCTCTTACACAAAACAAAAACAACAGTTCACAATGTTGTAGAATACAAGGGATATTCTTTGGATCTTGTAATAGAGTCTGATTGCTTGTTGCCTATTGCAAGGTTTTTTATGGAGCATTGAAGCTAAGAGTTTATTGAACACAAATATGGAAAACTGTTTTCCTTGTTATTTATGCATGCATCCTATATTTGTTTTATGATTACATATTTTAGATAAATAAAATGTACAATGGAACAGACCCAATGGACTCGATTTTGAAATTTCAATGTTGATTTTCAACTTTAGATCCCACCAAAAACTTGACCCATGACCAGACCCTGAACATATCCTAACCCTAAAATTTAGGATGGGACCTAAAGTATATTTGGTCCGAAGTTTCCATGTTGATTGTAAATTTATGAAGATCTAATCTTCTGGATGTATAAATGTACTATTTGAGTGATGACATTTCACACATTTTCATGCGAGGCGCATCCTCAACCCATCTGGTGATCTAGTGGTTTCTGTGCATTGCCCTGTAACAAACTGTTGACGTCACGGGAAGTGGAACTCTTTGGTTTTCTATATTTGGCCTGGATGCATGTCGCATGTCTGTGACTTCATAAAAGATTATAATGTGCATATTTAGATAAGCATTGAAAGAGACACAAAAGAAAACATTTTTTACTATCCCTGAAACCTCAAACCAAAGCGATGGGCAGGGTATAGAAAAAAAATAAACCTTTCTGGGAACTTTTGTAGTGCTGATGAGAATTTTCTTTGAGATTTATGAAAAAATGCATGAATTGATCTAAAAAAAGTGGTTGTTTTTGACAGTAATTTTGACATTCACCCCAAACTTTGACTCATTTATTTGTATTCCATTCAATATAGCAAGAAAAAAATCATCTATTGTCAGAAATTTTTGTTATTATTTTACTTTATATTAATAATTTTTTAAGCTTACTGATTTCTTTCTGGGACTTCAACCTTTTTTCTGGGAACTGCGCAGTCGCGTTACCACGGTTTTCGAAGCCCTGGCTATGGGGCTGCTTGGAAGTATATGTGATGACTCACCCCGAAAAGGGGGACTTTGTGACAGAGCACTTTTCAAGATACTGGTAAAAATAAGTAGCAAAAAATAAGGAAAATAATAAGAATTTCCAGCAGATTTTCTGTTGTAAAATTTGATCGTGTTGATCAATTTCGACAAATAAGGTGTCATTTTAAAGCTTAGACAATTCTGTAACAGATCCAACGATAAACTCATTATTGATGTCCTCTGCAAAGTCCCCCCTTTATTTATTTATTTATTTATAACATTTGGCTGTAAGCCAGGCTAATCCCAATAGTGCAAATGCATTAAATTCAAGGGACACCTCTGTGGTGTGAAAGACAGAAAATTGGAAAGAATTTTCGATTTTAGATGCAGGAGGAAACCAAAGTGCTCGGAGAAACCTGCGTAATAGAGGAATAGTTTGCTACAGTTTAGCTGCTCCACTCATCTACAAAATTACAATGGTATTGCTTATATACTTTCATATTTCACAAGGACTCTTTACTTTTGTGTTCTCCAGGTACTGTTGACGACCGCATGAAGGCTGTCTATGCAAGAGCCGGCAGATTGAAGGAGTGGGCTACCGTGAGATATATCGCTAGCGTCAAGCATCAAGTCATTGACAGTCTGGCACCCTCTATCACAACACTTCTAGTGCGAGGCAAAGTGGTAAGAATTAGAAATGTTCAAAAGCTGTGATTTTTTAAAATATCAAATTCCTGCAATTGTCATGCATGCAACCAATTTCTTACTAGGTATGCTAGGGCTAGCTTAGGTATATGTCCTTTGGTGAGGCAATTGTTTTGTCACCCAAGGCAATGTTGGGGAGCTGTTATGGGCAATATATGGGCACCTAAGTGAAATAGACCATGCCATTACAGTATTCTAATGAAGAATACTTCCTTTTAATAGCTACCAGATGGTAGCATAATAATATTAATTAATTTATTTTATTTTTTTATTAGACTTTCTTACTGGAGTCATATACATATTGCACAAATTCACATCAAAATGTCTTAAAAAAACAGGGAGTACACAGTGATGCATAAAAATGTTATGGACCAGCAAGTAGGCTGGGATAAACAGGTGTTAAACACCTCTAGAACCATCCCACCTAAGACCAAAACAAAATAAAGGGCAAAGACACTTTGACATTATTTGTCTATTTCCACATCATATTATGGTCTCCTATATGTCATCTAAAGAGGGACATGCATAGTCTAGCTGTAAGTCCCTGATTGTCAATCATCGGGCACTGAGAGTTGAGGGTTCAAATTGGACGAGTGGTGTGTGGAGTGTCTTTGAGCAAGGTGCTTACCTTCATCTTGACCCAGGTGTCAAATGGGGGTCAAAATTCTTCATTGCTGGGAGGTAACAGACTCGCAGGGAAGGAGGTATGGTGTTAAATATAACAAAAAAGTGGAGTCTGGCCCAATCGCTTTGAAAGAGATATGGACACTCTGACCTGTGTTGTGATATTGCCCATAACAGCTCCCCAACATTGCCTTGGTTGACAGGCCATTCACTTGATCTTACTTTTACTTCACCATCTACAGATCACTATCGGAGTATTCCGTCATGAAGAGTGGATCATATCCCGGCCGACGACTCCAGCTGAAATATTTAAGATTATCTATGAGATGTGCCAGAAACATGACATTAGAGAGGCAGTCATGCAACAAGAAATGATCATAGGGTTAGCTAAGCTTATTGCAGTTAATCCAGAGCTATTCAGTGGCATGCTGAAGATCAGGGTCGGGTGAGTGATAGATCAAAAGATCATAGGGCCGGGTGAGTGATATGAGATTAAAACAGGCTTTGATTGAACAAGAATTTATCATAGGATTAGCTTAACTTATTGAAGTCAAACCATAGCTATTCAGTGGCATGCTGAAGATCAGGGTCGAGTGAGTGATGGATCAAAAGATCATAGGACCGGGTGAGTGATATGAGATTAGAGAAGGCTTTGATTGAACAAGTCAAGAATTTGTCATAGGATTAGCGAAACTCATTGCAGTCAAGCCAGAGCTATTCAGTGGCACGCTGAAGATCAGGGTCGGGTGAGTGATGGATCAAAAGAGGTCAAAAGGTCATAAGAACATTCATTGGAGATCAAAAGAGGTTTTGTTCGAACAAGAAATGGTAGAGGAAGTAGCGAATAGAGAAAACTTTATACAGTTTTTTTGAAGCAATGATTGTGGAAGACATCCAGTTTTGTTTTACTTTATCAATGATTTATTGAAGATAATGTTTTCGTTGTGCTTGAAAGTATACAATATGGTAAAAAGGACCAAAATGGATGACAATGATGAGTATCTGAATATTAATGTTAAGAACAATTTAATAACAAAGAATTATTGTAGCAAACAGTGCCTCTTGATCAATTAAGTTAAAAAGGGGAATTGATAGGGGAGAGTGGGGTATGTTGTACCACACGGTAAGTTGAGCCATTCCTTTAACAAACTATTAGAAGGGTGGCATGAGGCTTTAGTAAGTGTAATTTTGTTACTCATGTTTATACAGTTGAAGTTTTCATTTATGTGTCAACTTTGCCCAGTTCACTCCTATCGCTCAGTAGGTAATTAATACATATAAACTCTATCTTCAAAATAAGCTCCCTGAAAATCGAGAACAGAATATTCTGCAACCGAGCTTGTTTGCAGCCCATGCATATATGTAATTTAAGAATTTAAATTACCTGACAAGATTCGCACATGATGATTGTGGCGACTGGTCAATTTTTCCATAGTTACAAGAACTTGATATGGTGACCACGGTAACAACCTATTAGAGAATAAAAGATGAGACTTACTGCTTTGTCTGTCATCTATAATACTCTCATAATGGATGAGTGTCTATTTTTTGAGTAATGCGCCGGGAAAGTAGTGACGTCATAATTTATGTTAATCACCCAACACATGCGTTTTGGACCCAAACAAACGGTGTGATCATTTTTGCCACACGTTAAGTCTATGGGGGGAAAAGTCCAACTCCAATTTTATACCATAACTTTCGTCTAAAAAAAATATAAGGGAAAACATGCCGGCCTATTATGCTGAAGGTTGTGATTACAAGCCAGGACGGGACCCCTGTTGTTATTTTAGTCTTCCAACCGAGAAAAATCAGTCTGAATTGTATGTTTACGTGTTATATGGGTGATTAACATAAATTATGACGTCACTACTTTCCCGGCGTATGCCCCACCCCTGTGGGTGATTAGGGCTACTTTGCATTTTATACATTTGTTTTAAATTTTAAATGGTGTGTTAAAAAAGTTGTGAACTCTTAATCATTATAATTGACATTCCGTTATTTTGGTCCACATTTTGTGACATTTTGCATATTCCATTATTCTAGGTGGCTCCTTCATGCTATGAGGAGAGAGCTGGAACTAGCCTGGAAAGAAACACAGGTTAGTACATTCTGTGTATGGTTACTAGGTTAGCACATTCTTGAGGACCGGTCACACTATGATTACTAGGTAGCACCATCCTCAGGTACTGGTCACACTGCATCATGTGTATGGTTACTAGGCAGCACCCTGAGGACTGGTCACACTGTATCCTGTGTATGGTTACTTGGCAGCACCCTGAGGACTGGTCACACTGTATCCTGTATATGGTTACTAGCCTGCAAGCCTTTTAAGGACTGGTCACACTATGGTTACTATGCAATGCCCTCCTCAGAACTGGTCACACTGCATCATGTGTATGATTACTAGGCGGCACATTCTTGAGGACCGGTCACACTATGATTACTAGGGTAGCACCGTCCTCAGGTACTGGTCACACTGCATGTGTATGGTTACTAGGCAGCACCCTAAGAATGGTCACACTGTATCCTGTGTATGGTTACTAGCCTGCAAACTCTTTAGGGACTGGTCACACTATGGTTAATATGCAATGCCCTCCTCAGGACTGGTCACACTGCATCCTCTTGATATACTACTAAGTAGCACAGAGTATTGTGCTCAGTACTTAATAAATATGACTTATTAGTGCGAAAAGCCTCATCAGTATAGCACTATCCTCATCTGATTTATTTACCAATTCTATGAAAAAACTGGAATGCCACGACAAAACCTTACTATTTTTACTAGCGACTAAGTAACATGCATTTGCCAGTACCAGATTTTGGTGCCTAGTCTCAAGGCAAGGACAGTCCTGTTGCACCACCAGGTCCCCTGCAAGTGTTGACAAACTGTATTTCTTATAATAACCAAATTATTTCAGTGCAATAATCTCATTTGCAATATCTTTTTTGCAGCCTATTCATTGCCTATCGCCGCATCGCTTATATGAGCTGTTACAACACGTTCTAGGAACCAAGATGGCCGGCCTCACTCATCGCACATGGCTGCAAAGACGGCAGTTTGATGGAGCACTGAATAGAACACCGCCAAGATTTTATGATAAAGGTAGGTTGATTACAAAGCCAAGATGGCCGGCCTCACGCATCGCACATGGCTGCGGAGACGACAGTTTGATGGAGCATTAAATAGAACACCGCCAAGATTTTATGATAAAGGTAGGTTGATTATAAGGCCAAGATGGCCGGCCTCGTTCATCGCACATGGCTGCAAAGATGACAGTTTGATGGGGCACTGAATAGAACACCGCCAAGATTTTATGATAAAGGTAGGTTGATTACAAAGCCAAAATGGCCGGCCTCACTCATCGCACATGGCTGCAAAGACGACAGTTTGATGGGCACTGAATATAACACCGCCAAGATTTTATGATAAAGGTAGAGTACGCTAGAGGATTTTTGTCCATCAATTGATAGGGCAACATTTGATAACAGCTCAACTCAAATGCATAGTCTTAGCTGTGACTATGCAAAAAGTGATCATTCAAAGACTTCGACTGTTCAAATCATTGATTGGTAAATTTATGGTCTAAATTAAATTTTGTTAAAAAAATATTGGGTGTGTGTCCCACAGTAACACATCAATGGGTCCAAGAAAGTGGTATCTTCAATAGCTGTCATTTCTCATAAATTTGCATTGCGCACTGTATAATATCTAGTTCTGAATTGGTGGCTCTTGAAATGGTTCGTTAGGTAATAATGTCACCTGAAGAACAATAATATTTCAAGAGCCAGTAAGGCCGAAAACATACTCGGCCTCCAAACAAATTTTTTCCTACCAAACATTTGGTCGTGACGTCACCAAATATTTGCCATCGAACTTAAAGTATGAACGAATAGCAAAAATTCGGTCCAATGTATATGGCAATTCAATAACATGTGCATTTTAGCGCGAAATTTTATTTGATCTCAACTTGGTGTTCAAGTTGTTTTGTTTGGAGTCAATCGTCATTTTGACGTCACGACCAAATATTTGGTAGGAAAAAGTTTGTTTGGAGGCCGTGTATGATTTCGCCCTTACATATGATAGAGAAATGTTGATGGATATTTTGCATTCTAATAATAAGGTTTTGAATAGAAATAACATAAGCAGCCATTGCAGGTACGACTTTCTTGCACTCACAATGCGATCTTGTATTCAGACGCAGATATCATTCTGGTAAGTAAAAAGGGTGATTTTTTTATGTAGAGCGGCTGAACGGGCAGACTGTCTTATTAAGGATGTCAAAAAAAAAACCACAAAAAAACCACAAAAAAAAAATAGGGTAAGTCTTTTGATTTATAAAATATGAGATAAAGATAGGTTATTTTGAAATCCTATTCTTGATTAGGGGTTGATTGTCTGCTAAATTTGAAGAATCCTAGTTGAGAAGGGAATTAACAAAATTGTCTAAATTCTTGCTAAGGGTGTTTTTAGTTGACCATAAATCCTCTTTATTAGGGGTCATTCGTGAGGGGGCGTGGTCGAGCGGTTAGAGCACAGGTCTCGTAATACAGAAGTTGTGAGTTCGAGCACCGGGCCAGGCGGTTTTCGTCTCTTTGTTTCCTTGGGTAAGAAACTTTACTTGCTCTGTGGTTCGGAAGTCATGTAAAGCCGTTGGTCCCCTGTACGAATAGACTCCTTAATGGGGTATGCATGTCATGCAAGTACTGTGTATCATTGATTGATTGATAACATCAGCCTTGCTAATACAAGGGCGGCTGCCCCTCCCATGGACACTTCAAATGGCATCAGCATTCAATAGGAATGATATGCTACAAACATTACAAAATGCAAATTTGTTGTCATTTCTAAGCTGTTATTTTGAAGCCATGCTCTGAGATTGCTAAAATGAATTTGTTTTCACTTCTTATGCAGTGTGGAACATTCTAGCCAAGACCCCAGAAGGCATGCAGATAGCAGATTCCTTTCTACCTCAGCAGCCGACTCTGTCGGACATGACGCAAACAGACTTGAACTTTGCCCTTCGTATTGAACAGATGTTTAGTTGTATAACGCATCCAGAGTATCGGCAACTCATGGTTGAGGTATGTACATATGATCATTAATTAGGCGACAAGAAAAAAAACACCTGTTTTTTTGTCGGCAGTCTTTTCATTTAGGGTCAGTTGTTTGGGGAATTCTTTTATATGTTTGTAGAGGTTAATATTGGCTTAAAATTGAAAATCTTTGACAAATGTATATACATTTTGGCTAAAAACATCTAATTTTGTCAATAACTCAAGTTACATGATTTTGAAGGAAACAATGTATCAGAGGGATTTGTGTCAAAATTTTGGCTAAAAACGGCTGATTTAAGATGATTTTGAAGTCAAAAATGTGTCAGAACGTTTTGTGCCAATAACTCAAGTTACAGATGGCTCAAGTTCCTAAACAATATTCTATATTGATTCACATATTTTCCTAAAAATCATTTGGAACACTGATATAGATCTTACTTGGAAGCCTATGTTTTAGTGATTGATTTCCTATTTTATGGGCATGTGTTGCCTTGCAGAACAATGCAGGACTCATAGTCAGAACGTTGCGAATTCAAAGCGCCAACGTGTTGTGAACCTGGTCAAATCGCTTTATCACACTTGTCTCGTCGGCCAAGTGTTTTTGGGAGCTGTTAAGGGGAGGGGGAATATCACAACCTAAGTGCTGATAGGACTGTGCTATTGGTCATTGGCTGCAAGTGGCCTAGTGTAAGGTGAAGTGCAATGCCCAGCACTTTGTATCCTTTGGCAAAGGCCCAATATAAATTCCTGAATTATTAGGCCCCCCAAAAAAGTTTGTTTCAAAGCTGACGCGCGCATTTGTAAAATCGGGCGATTTTGAAAAAAA
>JXSR01S015986.1:21877-40498 GCA_000969725.1 Ophiothrix spiculata
GTATCAATCAACTAAAATAGTTCTTACATTTTCTGAGTGATACACCTTTGTTAGCGCAAGACCGGTGCTGCGTACAGTGGGATGTCTAATTACATGTAGTAGTTTGTCACAATGGGATAATACACCCCAGTGTAGCTCGTATGATTCCAATGATGTAGATGCATGGAAAATAGATTCTACTCAAATTTAAATTGTAAATCAAAATTTAGATGTGCATTGCTCCAATGTTCAGACATAGCATGTCAAAGACTTTGTTGTGCATCTTTGATGGTAAAGGTTTCTATGAAGCTATTCTTGGAGGTTTTTGAGTTTTGATGATATTCTGTCAGGAATTTGATTTTAAGAAGTGTTATAAGTACATGCTTGAAGTTCAATATTAATTATGGCTAGCTTACATAGTTATAATGCCATATGCTTGCAAAGTGTCGAGACGACATGCACTGTAAGTGGTAGCTAAGGCGTATGTCACGTTGTTCTTCCCTGATCTTAACCACAGTGGTACCAGATATGTTTCAGGTTAACTACTCAGTGTCTCTTATTCTCCCGGGCTTATTCTACAGTTGTCGTCATTTGTTTGTTTGTTTGTTTTCCAAGTTGGTCCAAAGGGGACACTTTGGTGTTTGGTGTTCATGACAAAGTCATAGTAAGCCAGGCCAATGCAAAAAGAACAAACCTGGATAGTTCATAAAAGACTACAAAGACTATAAAATCACTGTGCTGGCCATAGGCCACTACCAATTTAACTTAGCAACAAAGTTTACTTTTATTCCTTACTTCTATACAGTTCTGCAAAGATGTGACCTAGTCAATAGTAGTCATGCCTTCAAAATGTTGAGAGGACAAAATGAGTAGTAGCTGTGCCGATCTTTCCACCTTGGCCTGCCACAGTTGGACCAAAACTTTTTCAGTGCTACCATACAGTTTGACTTGGGTTTCGTTCCTGTTTTAGTGATATTACATCCAGGAAGGTTGGCACAAATAAAAGCCCAAATTTTCCTGCAGAATTTTGAGAGGACAACATATGTAGTTGCTATGCCCACTTTGACAACTAAGGGGTAACATTAACAAGCAACGGAGACCTGCAGATTGCAGTTTTGAATTGTCCACTAGTCATCGTTAGTAATGACAGTCTGTGGTGGCTAGACGTCATCAGTTAACGCTGCCCGATTCACTAGCAACCACAGACTGTCATTACTATCAGTTGCTTTCAGTTGCAAGTTTATAAAATTTTGTGATGACATAAAATTAGTGGTGATGTCAATTGGATTTCTTTGGTCACTGCAACCCTCAGTTCTTTGACATTTCCATGCTATTTGTAGCGGCTCTAGTCATTTTGAGGTCGTCACCTTCCGTCGACAAAAAGTCGTCACAGTGTGAGCATGCCTTTTCGTCCATAATTTTGTGATTTTCAAGTTTGTTACCTTCTGTCGACAATAAGTCCTCACAGTGTGAGCCTGGTTTTACTCTCCAAGGCCCGACAGTGGTGCAGAATCTCGTTGAGTAAAACACAAGGTCGCATATGTGAAATTAGATGATATCACATACTGTTGAGATAATTTAAACAAATACGCAAAGCAAAATATAAGCTTACAAAGAGCTTTTGCCATGTCCTGTTCACTCAGTGGTTCGGTTGATGGTACAGATGATGACTGTCAGAAATCGACCGGTCACCAGGGCGGGACTTCTGACAAAGAAGAGTATTGTATGCTTTTGACAGTTTGTGTCGCCCCTGGTCCCGGTTTAGGCTACTTCACATCCTGTTTAGAACATGTAGATTGGCTCACATGAGAACCTATATAGGCATTTCTACAGAATGCTGAAGAGACCAGATGGGTTGAAAGCCTACTGTTTCTCCATGGCCTTAGCCTTAGTTGCATACAGTTGCGCCTAAACCACTGGGTTAGACCAAAAAGGGGTCACTCAACTTTGTTTTTGATAAGCGTGTACGTGTGCAATCTGATTTCTAAAATGGAGGTGTAGGGAACTGAAGATTGATCTTGACATAATTATCAAAAAAGGATTAAAATTAGTGTGACAATTTCATATTTTTTTGTGGAGACCAAATGACAGGAGGAAAGAGGAAGCTAGGGGCAGGCAAAACTTTCTTCTTGTATTGGACCCTTCCAATAACAACTAAAAACATTATCTTTCCTCCTTCCCTTGTTTTCTCCCCTTCCCAAAAGGCACAGCTTGTAGATGTGCATGGTGCCCAAGGCAAGATGTTAAAGAGGTGTGAGTAATCAAGGGCATAGGTCCAGTGAGATGGAAGCTCTTAAATTTTATCACTTTTGAGGGCCTTTGGAGATCGAACTTTCCATTTATCAAAATAGTTGTCAAATTTTTTTTCAATGTCATATTCATATCAGCCACCCCTCTCTTAAGCCAGCGCATGCTATTATTTGCACCTGGCATACTTGCCAACTGTTCCTTTTTAAGAGGAACGGTTCTGTTTTTGGCAAAAGAAAAAGGTAATTTTTACCAATCCGTTCCTCTTTTTGTAAAACTCACCCTATAGTAAAGTATAGGAAAATGGGAAATGTTCCTCTTTTTGGACAAAAATGTGCCCATTTGTCCCTCCTTCCAGTTTTCAAATGTTGGCAAGTATGACCTGGCTACATTTCTGCTTTTAACTCTCTTCTTTCATTCTCCTTTTTCCCACCATTCTTCCTTCTCCTCTTTCTCCCCCTTTTCTTTCCCTTTTCACCTACTTAAACACAATCCAGGATGTGATTGCATGTTTATACAGAGATATGCAGTGTTCTTCACCACAGTGTATCTTCATGCAGTTGCATAATTGTAACTGGCTGAGAATGGGTGATGGGTTAACTCGTAATGATTTGTAAAGATTTTTCACAAAGGAATCTGCAAATTTCTAACAGCAGGATTTTTTCCATCAAAGTGGTTAGCATAGCAGTTTTTCCCTGCATGCCTTGCATTCTCAGAGTCCTGAGTGTCAGCATTTCATCCCTGGTCCTGTTGCTGATTTTGTGTTTCGTATTTAGCCCTACTCACTTCCATGGGCTTTTCTTTAGGTACTCTGGTCATCAGGTTTCCATCATCCTGCGACTAAAATTGATTAAAGAAAGATTTTAGACCACAATGGAAATAAGTGTCATTGTCCAAAGGCTTTCTTGGGTTATCCCTGGTGATCAGCCTGAAGAATTCTTTAGATCACAATCCCACATCATTCATCTCTGTGGGACAACTGCTCAGTGCAACATTTGTGGAGATGGCAGATTCAACTTTGTTGTGTCACACAAGTTATCAGACTTAGTTTTAGCCCATTACTATCAAAAGAGTCTGACAGAAGGTACACCAATATGTATCAGACAACATCAAGGCCCTCGCCTTGCACCAATGAGGTCCCGAGTTTGATTCCCGCGCTCGGCGCTGTTTGTGCATTTGATTTTGAGTCCAAGCTCACTTCTGCAGGTTTTTCTGCGGGTACTCTGATCTTCCGCCTGTATTCAAAAATTGAATTTAAAAACATAATGCAGCCCTGTTGAAGATAAGCTTCCATAGTACCAAGTACCAAATTGGGTTTCCTTGACAAAAGCCTAAAGAAGATGATTTAAAAAAAAAAACCTAAACATCTGAATCTATATAGGTCTGTTAATCATCAATGCACATTTAGACTTTAATTTGTGAATTTAATTGCGAGGAAACCTTTTCTTTGCCTTCTAATTCATGGATATCGTTGAGTGTGCATGACATGTATAGTGACAAATGTGCTTGCATGAGACACCCTTGTTGTGCAGTGCTGGGTCAGTGTTGAGTCTAGAACACGAGTGATAAATAAACAGTGTATATTCAGAAAACCACTTGAGAGCTATGGTTTGAAGGACGGATTGGGTGCATTTTCATGAAATTATTAGAAATTATTATTCATAAGGAATAACTTCTCCTTAGGCCAAAAAAATAAATTGTTCCTTAGGCCAAAAAAAATAAATTGTTTGTTTACCCTCCAGTGGAAAAATTAAAATTTTGGGCCGGTCGGTTGATCTTGTTTTTTGGTTTTGTTTTTCAATCTACACATTTATTTTAAAGAATGATGTCATTCCATGGATTTTATCGTGAATACCAAGCAATACAGGGCTTATTCATTATTTATAGGAAATATGCATTTTATACTACTAAATGTGACTTTATACTGCTAAATTTTACGTTTTTCATCGAATATATTGAGTTTTCATATTTTACATGTTTGAAGAAAAAACATGATAATTGCTTACCACAAACCTTATGTAAATATATTATTTCAAATTAATAACAATGGTGGGTCATTGCAATCATTGTTTGATTGAAGTTGGGGGATGTGTAACAATGATAATTATCATCAGATTTCTATTGATCTAAATTAATTAAGAATGTATTACTGGTTCTATTTCTGAACCACTTGAGCCACTAAGACTATTTATTTCTCATCTGCTCAAATGACAAGTTATAAATGAAATAATATTTCATGGCAGCCATTTTGAAATTCAAGATGACTCGCTTCCCTATGGAGGAGGGATTAAAGTTACTTCCTGGATTAAGAAGGTACAAATAAACACTACTATCAGGTAACATTATATGTATGCAGCTACCAGGGTCAGAAGTATTTTATTATTGTGATTTAAATCTATTGCTGAAAGGTTATGAATAAAGTCATATTCTGGCATTTTAAAGTAACTGCAAATGATTCTATGTGTACTTACTTGCAATGGCCAAGTCCTGGCTGGCTATTTTAATTGCAGCCATAATAGGAGAAACTGATATGATAGGGGTGCATTATGATTCCAAAATGGGCGCCCAGGCTAGCCATCTTGTACCCTATTCAAAACATAGTACTTTTGAGCTGTCAAACATTTGGTGCAACAAGTCTTTGTTACTAAACATAACAGATACTTGGTGTTGAAAATCACCAAACATTTGGCATCAAAGAATATATTGTGGTGTATTGATTTTTCATCACCAAGCCTCCGTTATTAGTACAAAATACATGCCTTCTGTATATAATTTGCATTTCAGTAATTTATGTCAGTTCTTTATATGTATACATATATGTTTTTCTTTTGAATAAATTTTCACATTTTCCGGGGAAATACATCATTAATATTCCGTTGTGATACGCATAGTGAGGGCAGTCTTTTGATTTGTTCCGTCAACCAGATGATGTTCACCCCAAATAAAAGTGAAGATATATTCATGTTTTGTTTTATACCTTTAATTGTATTATAATTCTATTCTTTTATACTTTGTATTGTTATTATTTTATGTTGGATGCACCATCACAAGATAGATGTGTGCCACTGTATCAAAAGTGTAATTCCAATAAATTTGATTTGAGTTTGAAAGCCATGTTGCACCAAATATTGATAGCTCAAAAGAACTAGGTCAATACTACTATTTAAATTTCTTCTGACACCCCCATCACTCCTCCTTACAATTACCTGGAGGCTAAATCAATACCTACAGTTCTTCCTTTCCCCCTTTAGCCCATGACAGTGCGACACAACTCCCACAATCATCTAATTGCAGGCCTGATGTGTCCCCTGTTGTGCAAATTATTTACTTTCTTTATGTTGGATGATTCAACTAATGAACAATCTTTGATGTCAACATTCTGTGGTGTTAAAATTATTAAAAAGATACCATGTGTCAAAAACACCTCAGATTGTTTTCATTTCCGTAAGTTTCATTGGTGCATTTCAATACACGCGTACAGCTACTGTACACTATGAACATTTTGCAATAACCTCAATACGCCGGGGAAGTAGTGACGTCATAATTTATGTAAATCACCCAACATGTGCGTTTTGGTTCCAAACAAACGGGGTGGACAGTTTTACCACACATTAATTTTGGGGAAAACATTCCGACCTGTTTTGCTGAAGGTTGTGTTCACAAGCCAGGATGGGACCCCTGTCGTTATTTTCGTTTTCCCAACCGAGGAAAATCAGTCTGATTTGTATGTTTACGTACACCTATTCTGTTAATACGTATGATCAGTGGAACCACTCAGGACATGATCATTTGTTTTGAACAAGATCGCACATGTTGGGCTAATTATCATAAATGTGATGTCACTACTTCCCCGGCGTATAGTAAATAAATAACCTGTGCATAATGACTAGGCCCTATCCATAAAAGTTCATAGCTCATTACGAATTAACCACCTACTGAGCTGAATTAAGTTTGCTGAGTCCTCACAATTTTTTGTGCTTTAAATATGTCTTTTTTATGAAAACATTTAATTCCCTGTAATAGCCTCAGTTTGAAGCCCATAACAGGCTTGGGATAGTATAAGGATAGGCCATTGGGCTTTATGTTAAATCTGACTTTAATCATTACATTTTTTTCTACTCATACTATTACAACATTCCATACACATTTCCAATCCTACTAGCTAGCCATTGATGTTGTCTTTGTGGTGGGATATAGAGCCCTTTATATTAAAAGGTATATAAGCAGATGCATAGATGTTTGGTCTAAGTGTGTTGTGAACTAGAAGATGTGACCTTAAAACACAGTTACACTTGGATGAAGTTGAGGGTTAGATCCAATAAACTTGACCTGGTAGTGGAATATTACATCATGAATATGCTGTTAAATGTTTATAATACATTGCAGTGTTATTTGAGGATACATATGGAGCTGGTACAGATACTAAAGGATATTGTAATGATTTTATGGCAAAGAAAAGGGAAATGGAAAAATAGAAATGAAATAAAAAATTGAAAATATTAAAAAAAAAAAGAATTGTAAGAATAAAATTATAAAAGTATTGAAAAGATAAAAGAAAGGGAATTGAAAGGAAAATGGACAAATGCTCCCGGGCAATTAAGAAAAACAATACAACCAGGACCCAAGATATAGAGATAAAGGAGCACCCAAAGGACTTGTTCAAGTCTACCCATGTAATATACTTATTTTATGATTAAGAATTTCAAAACACTCAATATTAAAAGAAACTCCATTTTTTTGAATAGTTACATTTTTATTTAAACATTATTGAACCTCAATGAAGAGTCTACAGTAAAGGTACTTGAACACAAATTTTAATCCAGCACAGAATTTTCTACACTCTGTAGTGTATCGCGAATGACTCGCAAATGATGGGGTGCCATAGTTATACGATATTTGCTATACGCTCCCGGGGAGGAGTGTAGGTGATGTGGATAATCTGTGTTAATTTCAAATATGAGTACCTCCCTCAGGAGCGTATGTGATCGCAGCCTAAGGGCCTTGACTTCATCATCAGCCAAGAGTCATCATCGTCATGTGAGTGCAAGAAAGCTGTATCTGCAATAGCTGTTATGTTATTTTGACATATATTTTGCATTGCACACTGTTCTTATATCCAGTCTTGGGTCAATGGTTCTTGAAATAGTCACATGAAGAACCATTTCAAGAGCTACTGACATATTGTAGCGATTTTTCACAACTTTTTGCACTCACATGATGAAATGAATACTTCAGTACAAGAAAACCCCAACTCCAATAGCTCCCTTCTGTTAAGTTTTGTAAAATACACATGCATAAAAATCTCTAAAAATGCTTTCAAATCACTAAAAAGCATTTCCATGTCTATATCCCAATCATAGTGTCACATTTGACCTTGTAGTTGACATTTTAGACAATTTTCTAGTATATAATTGAAGAGGGGAGCTCATGGAGTTGGGGTTTTCTTGTAATGGCTGTTTAAATATAGCAACTATGTACTATACAATTATATCTAACAATGTCTAAAAAGTCAACTACAAGGTCAAATGTGACACTATATGTGATGGCTCACCCCGAAAGGGGGGACTTTGCAGATGATAACAATTTTGAGTTTATCGTTCCATCTGTTAGAACACCTTCTAAGCTTTAAAATGACACCTTACTTGTTTAAATTGATCAAGGCAATCAAATTTTACAACAGATAATCTGTTGGTAATTCTAATTATTTTCTTTATTTTTTGCTGCCTATTTTCCCGAAAAGTGTTCTGTCGCAAAGTCCCCCTTTTCGGTGCGAGTCATCACATATGATTAGGATATTGACATGGAAATGCTATTTTAGTGATGTGAAAGCATTTTCAGAGATTTTTATGCATTTATATTTTATTTATAAGTGTAACTAACAGAAGTATTGCAAATGTTCTGTTGTGGAAATCAAAAGCCCCAAATATGTCCAATTACTTGGTCCCCTGTATACCAATGCTTATACTTCTATGTGATCGCAGCCTTATATTGGAGGGTGGGAGAATGATGAATAGTACAATACTATTAAATGTAAATGGAATGACATGATTTGATAAAATTGAGCATCACAATTTGATCTCTTAAATAATATTTTATTCACAATCACGTTCATGATGAAGTTGCAAAAAACACAAAATGCAATTGCAAATATAACAACAATAGCGGTGGCTTTGAGGCTCTATGCGGTTTACCTCGTGCTGCTCTTGTTAAAATAAAACTGCGTAACATAATTGGTTGCAGTACCTGCAGGCACAACGCCTTTATTTTACCAATAAAATGTTAACATTCGATATAGTACTGTCAATCAAACGTATCAAAAGCTTATTATGTCATGACTTCTATACTTATATTATACTATTAAATGGAATGACATGATTGGATAGAATTGAGCATCACAATTTGATCTCTTAACAAATATTTTATTCACAATCACGTTCATGATGAAGTTGCAAAAAACACAAGATGCAATTGCAAATATAACAATAACAGTGGCTTTGATGCTTTATGCGGTTTACCTCGTGCTGCTCTTGTTAAAATAAAACTGCATTACATATTTTGTAGCAGTACCTCCCAGGGGGACCACTGAGATATATTGATGTACACATGCATGAACATAGGTTTACAAAATGCCCCTAAACAAGTTTTATCTTACCTTGGAAAAAAATACCCTAAACAAGGATTTACAAGCACTTTAACTCAAAAATTACCCCCTAAAATTCGATTTTTTTTTTTTTATTTTTTTTAGGTTTTGAAAAAAACCTTTTTCCATGTTTTTTTGTTCATGCATGTGTACACCAATATAGCTCAGTGGCCCCCTGGGCAGTACCTGCAGACACATCGGCTTTATTTTACCAATAAAATGTTAACATTCGATATAGTACTGTCACACGAGATAGAGTGAATGGTTTATTATTGAAATCATTCAATTTCCTACAAATCAAATCTGTAGAGTGTGTATGATGAGAGCGTTTGCGACGACGCATTGATAACAAAAATGCACTGCGCGTGTCCTGATTGGTTGTTTGACGCAGTGATCACGTGAAAAGAAAGTCTTACGTTTTACGCAAGGTCATATGCCTGTTTACTCCATGCATTTGTTGCGTTCAAAATTTCATGTCTTGTAGGAAATTTAATGATTTCATTCAATAATAGTGCAAATTGGCCTTGCATGCAACACTCATAACATGAAAGTGCTTATTTTTTACACATTTCCCTTTGTTTTAGGTTAGGCCACAACAGGGGTTCTAACCAGTTTTCTTACATGGGCCTGATAGTTGTTTAGAAATAATATTATAATCTTGCAGGCCATACAGGTCAGTGTCATCTCGGTTTTTGTCATCGGGGACAACTCGTCATGTGACTGCAAGAAAGTTGTATCTGCAATAGCTGCCTTTTGTCATTAATTTGGATTGCACACTGTAAAAACTCCAGTCTTCTGACAGTGGTTCTTGAAATGGTTCTTCAGGTGACACCGTCACCTGAAGAACCATTTCAAGATAAGACATTGAAATTTTGAGAGATTTTTCACATTCTTGTGACAAGTTGAAAAATAAATATAACTTAGGGCAGCCATTGCAGATACGACTTTCTTGCACTCACATGGCGAACTGTTGTGGTGATCAAGGACAGTCCTGATTTTACATTTTGTACTTCAAATCAGGCAATTTAGTGAATATTATAAATTATACAATTTACAAAATGAAATAAAATATGGCAAGGTTTAAGTGAAATAAAATATAGTGATCATTTTTCACATTGAATTTTTTTCATGCCATCTCTCTTCGCAGTACGCATGGAATCTACTCGGGCCGTGGATTGCCTGTTGAGAATGGGGAGGTGTTAGACCATAATTAACTTAGGCCAAAAAAATTTTTCAGCCCGACCCAAACTTTTTTTTTTTGAAAAGCGGCCGATCTAGCATTCCTTGGAGTATTGACAAAAAAATTTTAAAAAAAAATCCGACCGACCGACCCTCTCTGAAAAAATCTGTGGAGGGCAACCAAATAATCCTTTTTTTTTTTGGCCTTACGGCCAGATTCAGGTCTACTCATTTGGCACCTAAAAATACAAACAGGTACAAAATTTGCTTTGCAAAATATAAATTTTAATTGGACACACACATCATCAGGTACTTTTTCTGAAACTGTAAAACTGAAACATACATGTTTCTTTTCATGAAGCAGTTTAAGCACCCATCATCTGTAACGTATTAATTAATAACATGAAACCCAGAAGGTCTGATAAGTACCGGTAGAAATTTCAACAGGTAGTACTTTCTTAGTCCTTAAGATAAGTTTCTTAAAGGAGCATGGTCCGATTTTTCAAAATTTAGTATTCAATGTCATATGAAAGATGACAATTAAAGAAGTCTTCGTTCAGCTGAATCAGTCAAATCGTTTTGATTTAATGGGCAATTTTGTATTTAAGAGCCACCTATACGATACTGTATATAATTACTTATGGTTACCATAATTAGACACATTTTCACACATATCTCCAAAATGGAACATAACTCAGTCTTGAAATTTCACACGGGTTACGAGAAAAGTTTAAGCAATCGGACCATGCTCCTTTAAGTTCGGATAAGGGTAACTAAAATGTCACTTTCCATAAAAATTTATGTAAGTTGCTAAAGTAGATTACTACGATTGAATTAGAGTTGAAAATAATTTGTAAGATCAAAAGTTGAAAGACCTTTTTCTTAATATCCATTTTCATTTTGAAAGAGGACAATATTAAAACTGTCAACTCAATGGCCTGGTTGGAAATTAAATTAAAAACCACACTTTGAATTATGCATGAGTACTGTAAATGCAAATATTTTCACACTCAGTAATTTTTCCGCAAGGCCAATTTTGAACCATTTCGCGCGTTTTTATTTTCGCGCACATGAACATTGGGCTGTTTGGAATTTCCTTTGCAACAAATACACATTAATTTTCGCGGTGCATTTATTTCCACGCTTTTTTCATTTTGCGCGAAAAGCGCAAAAATAAATGTAGCGCGAAAAATACCAGTTATACGGTACATAAGGAAAAAAATCAACCCCTTTGTTTGTCTTGGGTTTCAGTATCACAGATCAAGAATAAGTACAATTCACATTTGTAAGTCAATTATTCATTTTGAATTGATACAAAGTATATACACATTTAACAAGAAATATATATCTGCACCTAAACACGCCTGCATTATTGCTTTAGGATTAATATTGCTATCCACAAGTATCAAGCATGGAATACCAAGCAGAGATGCCAGTTTTCCTGTTTTTACTCTAAATTTACGCGTTTATGTATATTTTCAGCCCTTTTTTCAGTTTTTTTGCCAAAAGTTACGCGCATTAAGCCCTTTTTTCAGCTTTTTTGCCAAAAGTTATGCGCATTTTCAGGTGTGTTTTTTTCTTCAAGTTTCAGGGTTTTTTCAGTGTTACAAACTGGCATCTCTGTCCAAGAAAAGTCACAGTTCCTTAAACTAAAAACAAAATCCCATATAACTTTTCTTGAAAATATCACAATATATTTGCAAAATTTACAATAAAGGTTTACTGGACAAGATGTTAATAACATCCTGTCTTGATAAGGTTTCTGAAAATGCCAGTAAGTAAACCTCCCTCCACCTGTGTGATATCCGTGAGTGTGGACAGGGCTACGTCACTCCTTTTAACAGCCTGACATTATACAAATAATGAATATGAATGCAATGGTAAAAATATTTCATGAGGTGAAAGATCAAATGCTCCATTCAAACAAGGCGTAGCCGAGATGAATGGGGCATTTGATCTTTCACCGAATGAAATATTTGTACCATTGACACGAATAAGAAACATACATTTTTTGTTTTATATGACAGCTAAATAAATCTTTGTAAACAAAACAAACCGAGAAAACATCTTTGGTACTTTACATGCCGGCTTTAATGCAACAGCGCATCTTTTGCTGCGCCCGCGGACTGTGCAAGCTTATATTTAAAATTACGCCCGCGACTGATGTTGCGTCTTACCCATAGATTTACAAAAAAGGTTAACTATGCAATGTATCAAAATTTTTGCATGGCACTATTGCACAGTTGGTGACGTTTACTATCAAATGGACCAAATGACCAATGGCACGTGACCCAAGATGCGCCAATCAAGTGACACAGATTTATTTAGCTGTTATATAAAAAATATGATAATCCTGAGAGTATCAAGATCCCGAAGTAATAATTATATGCTCAATTTGTATTTTTGAATTTTGTACGGTTTGATCAATAGGAGTGCAGGGATAGCATATGACCTTAAGGTGACAGTATATGGCACATCATGTTTTTCTCCACAAAACCCAACAGATATGATTGGCTAAACAGAAGCTTAAACTTGTAAGTTGCATTCGTCTTAATGAGAATTGATGATATTTTGTTGCAATATATCAGCCGAATTGTCACAATGAAGCGAAAAGAAAAGATTAATATTAGCATTTTATGCTTATTATATTACATTCAAGAGTTCGGTCATTTGCTAATTAATATGGTTAATTAGCCTCTCATGGTCATTTGCTACCCTGTTGCTATTGTTTTTGGTTGAGCTTCAGCGAACACAAGAAAATGACATCCAACATCTACATATACTCTATAAACCTTGAAGAATGCAACAAGAAATCAGACTCTGTTACGAGATCCAAAGCATATCCCTTGTATTCTACAACAATGTGATCTGTTGTTTTTGTATTGTGTAAGAGACTACAGTGATTGATTAAGACCAAATCACTGCATATCACTACATTTGGTACAAGAATCTTTCATGATTTTGGTGTTATTTTTGGTTAATTTTGTTGCTTCTAAATGGACAAATCTTGAATATAAGTTCATTTGAATATTCAGCATGATTGGGTACGTTGTTATGATTCAAAAAGTACGGACTTATTTATTTCCCCGTATGGTCATAAATAAATCGGCTGCTTGTTGCATACTTCAAGATTTATAGAGTACCGGATACAATGCTTGCTGTGAATCTCAAATAGAATGGACTCTCTGAAAGTACCCAACCATACCAAGGAACAACACAAAATGGTAATTTTTTACAACTGCATGTAAAATAATAATAATACTTCATGGTTCAAAATATACGGTGGCTGCATTAGAGCTTTTAAGTTTCAAGAAAATAGTCCTATGAGACACATTTTTACTCAAAATTGCAAAAAAAGTATTTTACAACCAAAATATAAGCCTTTGGAATTTCTTTTGAAGTCCCAGATACTGGTGTACAGTGATTTGTTTGTTGAGCATTTATTTAATAGTTCTGTACACATTTGGTCCAGCAGAACAGCGCAGGATTTTGAATCAGTAGGTCGCGAGTTTTTGAGCCCCGCTACAGCCAATGTGTACATAACCTGGACAATTTGTTTGACAATCAACCACTATTGCCTCATTTACCAAAAGGGAGCTTCTAATTGAGACAAATCTGATGGCAAAATATGGGCAATGAGGTTATTGGTGTGTTCAAAGTCCAGCGTATCTCAACAATCATATCGCACAACATCTACCAATACGCAGTCTTTATCCACGATGCAATACAAGTGTAGTACGCTTTCACTCCGGAAAGCCGCTCACAGCGGCTTACAAAAGTGTGCATGACTGGCCGGAATTAATTTCCAGCATAACCTATATTATCTGTTTAGAAAAGGCTAAGAAAATCAGAAATCGGCCTGTAACCACCTGATACAAAGAGGTATCCGGCGCCATCAACAATTTTGGCAAAAAGAATAATCCTGGCGATCTACAGATATCATAAGTGAAAACCCTGTGGCGCTCTGAGCGACTTCCGTACAAATAGAGCGTTTTGTGAAAAAGAAATTCCGGAGCGACAGAGTTATAGCTAAATTTGTATTATCAGTAGACTTGGAGCGATATCTCTGTGGTGAAATCACTGGACTCTTGAGTGAACTATTAATAAATGCATCAGTGGATCTTAACTTAGAATATTACATGTAATACCAGTACCTGGGACTCGCATATACTTTTAAGTATAAATATTTACTTTAATTTATAGAAAAATAAACCCTGCACCTAGAATTTACCTTACCATTAGGCCCAAAAAAAAAATTGTTTGGTTGTCCTCGACCGCCCGCCCCTATTTTTATGAAACTGGAAAAAAGTTTTTACTGTACAAAAGTATACCACAGCTAATTTTCAGATTTCCAAAAAAAGGTTTTTTCGTGGAGAATTTTGAATTTTTGAAAATATTTTTAAGTTGTTGTTTTCATTATGTTTTCATTTTAATACTGTTTTTGAACTTGTATAAAGAGATTTTTGATACAGTAGACTTATTTGGATCTTTATAGAGGCCATGATTTGGTGTAACTTTGACTTACATTTGAAAAAAAATCTTGAAAAAAAAAGAAAAAAAAATCCACCCGCCCGCACTTGCTCAAAAAAAGTTGTGGAGGACAACCAACTATTTATTTTTTTTGGCCTTATTGTGGATCGTTATTCAAGAAATTGGTGAACATCTGCAGGGATTGTGGCGCCTTCCACTGAGGCACCATATGGCCTGCGCCTTTCACCGTCAGGTACGTAATGGTGTCAAACTCGTGTACAAATCCCGCAATCTGGTTTTTGTAGATCCAAGCGCGACGTTGAGCCGTCTCTTGCTGACCTAGGGAATTGACAAATTCTTGGCCTCCGAGGAAGTTGCAAGCTAGATCTGTGTCTCCGTGGTAGATGAGAATACGGTAATTACCCAACAGCGCTTTGTAGATGTTGTACATGTTCTCGTAAGTTGAGGTATAGTTGATAATGTTGCTTGAATTTAAAAAAAAAAGAAAGAAGAATATTTCATAAAGATACATCAAATCAACTGTGCAGGGTTTTGCTAAAATATTGGCTATTAGACTAATAATGCATATGTCATGCTTTTTAATGTGGGGCACCCATAAAAGGTGGAGTTGTTACATGGAGAGTGATTTATGCATCAATTTTTGTCATATCTTTTCAACAATCAAATGAAATGTCGTAATTTTGGTATGATTCTAAAGACAATTTATTTGACTTTCAAGAAATTAAGAATAGAACCCAAATGAAGTGATTAATTAAGCTTAATGACCCGTTAAAGCTACTTAGCCAGGGGTGGAGGTGGGTGTTGTTGAGGCGGGTGAGGTTGAGGCATCATGAAAATTGTGCATAAATTGTTCTGTCATATCTTCTTAAAAATCCATTGAAGTGTCATAAATCTTATATGATTTTAAGGCTAGTAATTGTTTATAAAAACAAGTTGGTATTAACCCGAATAACGTTGATAATTAACGCTAATAACAAGTTAAAGTCAATAAGCTAATTTAGCCAGAGATGTAAACAGGCATAAATGTGGTTGGTGTGGATGAGATATGTACATTGTGCATCAAATGTTGTCACAACTTTTCAATAATCGTATTAAATATCATAATTTTGGTATGATTTTGAAGATAATGTATTAGTCTATCAAATCAATTTAAAATAATAGCCAAATAAAGGTATTTATCAACTCTAATCAACTATTACCAGGAAGGAGTTAGGTATGGGTGAAGTGAGTGAGTGTGACGCAAATGGGCCCCACCTCAAAAAACATGACCTTATCTAGAAATAAACTGAAATTCATAGAATGAAAAGTCTGCAGCCACAATAATAACTTTCTCATGAAATCAAGTTATCAAATCTTACCCAATTTTTCAAAACACCAACTTATATAAATGTTATCAAAACTAAACTAATGAAATTTGAACCAATTATTATCTAAACCTAATGTACTTTTTATGAATGAATACATTTTGTTTATTTATCAAGTCATCTTTTGCGAGGGTAGCCCAATCAGTGCAAAGCACATACTATATCAAATCAATTTAAAATTCTTGATTCCATCAAAGACAAATGAAGTATCCAACTGGTGTGCTGATTTGATACATTACTTAAACATAGCTATACACACACCACTTACCTACAAATTTCCCATTCTGGTAGCCCATCCTTGATATGTAATGCCTTGTGTACATCAGGCCTATTCAGCCAGCCATGGGCAGCAGTAGCATTGATACACACCACTTACCTACAAATTTCCCAATCTGGCAGTCCATCCTTGATATGTAATGCCTTGCGTATATCTGGCCTATTTAGCCAGCCATGGGCAGCAGTAGCATTGACACACACCACTTACCTACAAATTTCCCAATCTGGCAGTCCATCCTTGATATGTAATGCCTTGCGCACATCTGGCCTATTCAGCCAGCCATGGGCAGCAGTAGCATTGATACATGGAACGACTTCTCCTACGACTGGAGGGGTTCCATTACGAGCTTTATTAGAGCCCATCATATCTTTGAGAGGTAGATCAAAGACTGGTTTTACTTTGCCATGTTTGTACTGAAAGATACAGAAAAGAAAGATACAGAAAATCAATTCAGGATTTCTCTTGTCACTTGCAGTGGTACTACAATAAGCACCTCAACGTCAGTTAAATATTTGGGGGTCATCCTTGACAACTCTTTCTGGTGATTCCATTGCTTCAAATATAATCAAAAAGGCCAACGGGAGACTCAAATTTTTATACAGGAATTCTCATTGTGTAAACTTTAAATCCTGCAAGACACTGTCATCAGCACTAATAATGTGTAATTTTGATTATGCATGTTCATTATGGTATTCAGCTCTGTCTCAAAAACATAAAAATCAGATTCAGGTCATTCAAAACACAATTGTTCGTTTCATTATGGGTGTTGGGCCCCAGACACATATAGGCCAAAGAGAGTTTGATTATGTAGGTATGTTATCAAGTAGGAATCGTGTCATACAATTGAAGCTCAACAATGTTTAAAATTTCCATGATATGTGCCATCAGTATATGAAATTGTTTTTTAACAGAGTGTCTTCCGTCCATAGATACAGTACCAGGGGTAGCCCATACAACTTTGTGGTTCCAAATTCAAAAGGACAGGCTTGTTTTACCTTTTATAAAACTTCTATTCATCACTGGAATTCCCTGCCAAATGATATCAAGGGTTCCCATGATTTTCAAGCTTTAAACAATTAGTCAAAAACCACTTAGCTCATCATAATTGTATTGATTCATGAGCTGGTCCACTGGTCTCCTTGTTTGTGTGCATCATCGTTTTTTCTTGTTCTCCTGTGCTCTCCCTATTCCTCATTTCCTAAGGACCCCAATGGAAATAAGCTTTTTAAAGCTTTTGGGGCTATCCTTGGTACTCTTGGTTTAAATAATTCATTGTGTAGTTCAATTATATTTACGTGCAATTATTGTATTTAAGTGTATTTTAATATAACTATTTGAATGTGTAAATGTTTTAAGAGTACCTAATAAAATCAAATCAAATCAAACACGATGTGATATTTATGTTTCTCTGTATGGATCTGTACAAGACACACTTAGGATTTGCAGTGAGATGCTCTGGTAATAAGTCGTGAGTAATACAAGGTGCGTCCACTTTTTTTAATTTTGTATCTAGCATTGATTTGTTCAATGTTTGTGTTTCATAACACAAGATGATAAGGTAAGTACAATACACTCCCGGTCAAAAGTGTTTGCGCACAAAACCTTTAACCAGCCATATCTTGAGAACCGTTCATCATTTGCATAATATACGGTGATAATGAGCATTGAAAAACAAACTAATTAGGTACATATCAAAAATTTTGTGTGGTGTATTTGTATAGTCCAGGAAATCGGCCATTTTTATGGTGATGGAAGAGTCAAATGTCAGAGGAAACATGGATTATTTATATTGGATACATATGGCACCTATAAAAACATGAATTTTTTAAGAGCCTTGGCCGTTTAATACAACAATTACTGTAAACGGGAATATTTTCGCGAGCAGAATTTTTCGCGAAATCAGGCAAACAGGACCTTTCCGCGCGTATTAAATTAGCGTTTTAAAGCTTCATTACATAGACCTGCACATAAAATTAATGTATTCGCGGGGTGTTATATTCGCGGTTAGATGTTGATTCGCGAAATTCGCGAAAATTAAACCCTCGCAAAAATAACCCGTTTTAATAAGGTTTTTGCCCGTATTTATGTGTGCGCAAACACTTTTGACCGGGGGGTGTAAATATTTTCACTTTTCCCATATTCACATGCATTAGAAATTCAAATGTCCCGTGCATCAAATAACAACAATAATAACAGTTTCTTGTTTAGCGAAACATCACCTATATACATATATCTCAAGGTACACACACAAAAAAAAAACAGACATGAAAACTTAAACAGAACAGTCAGGAAAGGCTTGATGGGAACAATTAAGCCTGTAAAAAATTGGCAATTTGAGAAGCTCAAGAAAAGTGTGTTTTTTACAATTGGGCAAAAATAAGTGCGAGATGGACTAGCTTAGGGCAAGAATATTATTCAACGAAGACAGCGGAACGGAAACCCGG
>JXSR01S015988.1:42023-53075 GCA_000969725.1 Ophiothrix spiculata
TAATATGACAAAATGTTTCTCTTGACTATACATGTATTATATTTTACAAAAAATAAGTCACTTAAAATAATACTCGCTATTCGATTGTGGACTGATCTATAAAAAGGTATCTTTACTTCACAAGACAATTCGAAAGGTTTAAATTCAATATCAAGTAATTTGCAAAAAAGTAATCTTATTGCTTAACATTAACTAGATATCAAGACAAAAACGTATGTAAATGTACAATAATTCTGTTTTAAAATGTCATTGTAAAGTCTTTTTTTTTCAAGGAGATTTATACTCAACAGTCAGTATTTTTATATAATTTTTTCCTTTCATATGATAACATTGCTGTTTACATCATCTTCTGCTGTAAATGCATTTATATGGGTCCAATTCAAATTGACACACAAAATCTAGAGGCACTATTTGAATTTATCTTCCTTACCATATAAAAAAAGACTACCCACAGTGATAACAACCTTATGTTATCAGCTTCATCAAATTATATCTTCAATGGAGCACAACTGAAGAAGAAGTTGATATTCACACATGAAGCTAGAGGTAGCTGTACTTTCAATCACTTTCTTAAAAGAGACTTTCTTACTTTTTATATAGATCGTATCTCCTACTATCAAATATACAAGCAGTGATAAAATCACAGCTCTGGGTTAGATTAAGAAAATTCCAAAAACTCCTATTAGTGTAAATGTGACACTTTGCATGCTTCGTAAGGAAAAATATAGCAATTAGCACAAGCTAGAAGCCTTACAACTTTTTTGACTCGTAACGGTTTACGTTTATCACATTTGGAAATTATACAAACATAAATTGAAGCCCTTTTTTGCAAAACCTCATGAAACCTCAGAAAAGTATATTTTATTCAAATGTTAAGATTCAGATTATAGGCTTGCTATTAAATTTCAAACAATATTGTATGAATATATGGTGCTGAATTGTAAAAGGATAAATCTTACCTTGTTTGAAATGAATAAAGAAATTTTTTCTTTTCAGATTGGTTCCACTATTAACTCGCGATGCGGCCCTGATGCATCGGGAATGCATTATGAGTGTATCATCGATATGTTGTAAAAATGTTTTGGCAATGCCTTGAATATGTCATTCTTTGGGAGAATGTCGCGAAAGAGAACGAACACCATATCATTGATATTAGTGACGTCGGCCAGACATCTTTAAAATGGATTCGCGATGAAATTTGTAATGAAATCATCTTTTATCGCTGGTTTTGATTCTAGGACATAGCTTAAATTATGTAATATGAACATGATTGCACAGAGATAACTTCCTTATAAATATTCATATAAATATATAGTCATATATTCATATAATTCTATATCGCAGCTCCACTTGTGCACTTCATAAAACCAGTTTAAATTTGATAGTCATGGATAGAAAGAATGCTCTACATTAATGTGAGTCGGTACCTACAAATTCAATTTGCAATGCGAACACCCACCTCGACATAAGTATGTAGTAGGCAACATTATAGAACAAATTTCAACATATCAGCATAGAAAATAAGGATATGAATTTCAAAGTGAAATTTTACAAATTTGCGCTTCTTCCTTTTTTGTCTTCCAGATTTCTTTTTCTGAATATTAAAAGTTATCATATAGTAATTAAGCCAAAGTTATATGTTTAATCTCAATTTTGTCAGTATGCAATGGTTTGATATATTTTGTCAAAATAATATAATTATAAAGCCTTTTGATATCCCTTTTTCAAGAATGGACAAAGGAAATATTAGAGATCACTTATACCTGTGATTGTACAGTAGGAACCTCCTAGACCAAATTTAGGTCAATGTAAGCTAATTTATACTTAATTTAATTTCATACAGGTATATGCCAGCATTGATAAGCTTTTTTTGTCGGTTTTCATATTGATTCTTCTGTTTTAGATCATATTACTTGTAAGTGATATTTTAATGATGCAGGCGTGACATTAAGGTCCACAATCTGACATCAGGTATAATTCACATATATCATGACTAAACAACTTCTCATGTTTGGGTCTGAACTTAGAAAGAGGTGCTCAAATTATCTATGATAAATATCAATGTGGAGTATAATCTATTCAAGAGGTTTGCTTTTGATTATGTTACATTTTGATAGACGCAATAAAAACACCTTTAGTGCAGCAACTTAACTTGCTGTCATGAACAGAGAAAAGGAATGGTTTCCACTGTATTGGTAGGGATTAGAACAATGCCTTCAGGTTAACCACGTATTTCGAAGCAAGGGAACTTCTACTGAGCCATCCGGGCAGCCTTGACATCGTGGAGTGACATAAAACATTTACATTACAATGCCGTATTTTTTGCTTTTGTTACGTCAATATGGAATTGGAAAGCTCAATTTACTTATAAATGTTTAATGCAAGGGAATGTAAAAAGAGGTGAAATAAAGCTCATACGGGGAGATCTCGTTTTTGGCAGGGAAAATGACATTATCATTGAGAATTAAAACCATATATTTATAAGTTGTTATTTATATTTCTAATTCAATTAGAAGAATCAAACACAATCCGTGAAAATTTGATAATTTTTAAAATGCCCGAATATTATGAAATCATGAACTCTTTCGAAGTGCTCTTGACGCCATTTTGAACTAGTTATTTGAAGAAAAATCACTAGTTAAAGCAGGTGCCGCAGAGGGAGGGAGGGGACGGGGTGGCAATTGTCCACTAAAGAAAAACAATAAATTATATAGGCAAAAAAAGAAATGGAGATAAAAAAAAAACATAAAAGAGAATCAATATGCTTGTAGAAATGATGTAAAACGTTTTTTAAAAATTAGATTTTTTAACAAATTGCTGCTGAGAAATTATTGAAAATGAGATCTTGGTTAGTTCTCTGTACGCTTGTGAGACTTTTTGATTGCTTGTTTGTTTGTTTTTACTTGTCAGTTTTTAAAATTTACGTCAAAAAATGAGTATGCCTTTTGGGTCTTATAAGCGAAACCCTCGGACCGCCCCTGAACTTTACAGACTCTATTATTCATGTAAATCAAAAATTGTGATATTCTGACGTGTATAAGTTAGAAAAACTTGCAGGAAACAAGAAATTCCTTCATTAAACTCGGGAAAAGACCCTTAAAGCAAGTGCATACCAGGTGTCCCAACATGGATATATGTAAAAAAATAGTATTTGATTAAATAAAACTTTTTATATAAAAGTTACATCACAACCCCATTTTAGAAACTCTTTATCAAGACCGTAGCCAGGGGGGGGGGGGTGTGTGCGGTGGGGGCATCGCACCCCCTCTCAAATTTGACAATGTAAAAAAAGCTCCACAAATATTCCCTAAATACCCACCAAAACAGGACTTAAAGCACCAAAACATGTAAATGGAAGGCCGTTTTTACCAAAATACTAAAAACAATGCTTGAAAACCTTTTATTTTTGCTTGTCACTTTGTCAAAACCACTAAAATTAGTTGTGGGTCGACCAAAACGAAAATTTTCCTCCAAAATGTCCACTTTTTGAAAATCCGCACCCCCTTGAAAAAATCATGGCTACGGGCCTGCTCTTTATATCACAATATTACTGATAAATTCTGATTTATCAACAAAGGTATCTATCTATGTCAAAAACGCATTTATTTAAAATTCAACAAATAATAAGCTTACATGTTTTGTGTTATTTTCACCTGCAACCATTTTTTAACTTGTAGAATCAGACTTTATATTCAACCAAATTTTGTACAACTTTCAATGAATAATAATTGTCCTCTGTTCAAATAAATGTTTTATACAAATTATAAATCCTTGCATTCCATGCATTCCAGAATGAGGTTTTTTATGTTGAACCTGTCAATCAAATTGTGGTGCAAAAAATGAAACACTGCAATGAGCAAGATTTTTACGGGTAACATTGATTCTGTACCCAGGTGAGCCACTCCAAAAATAAAGTGGTACTCGTGCTCGTCAGAGCACCTCAAAATTGGACCCTTAATGGCGTAATTGTTGAGAGCAAATTGCACCCCTAATTGGTGTAAGGTCAGTGAAGATGTTGAAATCGCATCCCAAATGGTGTAAAGGCACAAGTTTGTAATGACAATTTGCTAACAAATAAGGTATTAAAAATTATACAATTGAAGTTTTTCATTTATTTACATGAAGTCAATACACATTTTCTCTTGCTTTAAGATTTTTTTTTATGCAAAAAATGTACAGCACAATATTCAGCTAAGCAAATATCAAGTGAAAAGTGACCCTTAACGGCAAAGGTAGCCTGAATTTAGAACCCTAAATGGTATAATTATGCTGAAAACTACCCTTTTTTCTAAAAACGTAGACGCCACCTGTGGTACAAACCAGACCCTTTTACGCCATTTTTTATGATGAGCACGAGTACCAATTGCCATCTTGAGCGGTCCCCCGGGGATTCTTTAACTCAGTGGCGGGCAACTTTTTTATCGCCGCGGGGTTGCACGAGGTTTAAAAATTACATCAAACGAACATACTTGCAATTTTTCAAGAAAATACGTTTCTGACAAAGGTATTTATCTTTATCAGTAACTCAAAAATATTAATTATGTGAAGTTAAAATTTTGAACACGTCTAGCAGAGGTTTTGAATTAAATTCTTCAACATTACTGCTATAAATTTTGCTTACGATCATTTTTCTACATATAACCATTTTTGGACACCTGGTATAAGCATGTGTGGCCATTATTAGAGCTTAATCTTGGGACAATCTCATGTTAATTTCTGCTCGGCATAAATTATATGATGAAAAAACTTGCATTTATAATTTGATGAATTTGTTTAAAATAAAATTATTAATGACTGAATGTTTTAACCTATTTGTGTGATTTTATACTGATTCAGACGTATTATATCTATAAGGATTTGGTCGGTATGATATTGTTTCTATATAGATTTCATTTTACTGAGAGGTCCAAACTTATGGTAAAATAGAATGAATAAAACAAATTTACAACATCCTTCATGAATCAATATGAAAATGAATGAATAAATGAAGGAAGGAAGAAATGAATGAATACTAATGGAGTAGATTTATTTACAGAAAAATGTGGGTATTTTTTGTGAAATTTAAGTCATAGATCTATCCTCAAATTTTTTTAGTTACCAGCAGTAATGGTTACCAGTGATTGAAAGTACATCACAAAAAGTTCATGATAAATGTATGCAATGGCATAATCAAGGGAGATTTGTTTAAAAGCAAATCACTATTTGCTCTTAAAACCCGAGTGAAAAATTCTGCCTGAAACATGTCTTTGTTCAACGATTATTAGTTTACATTAATTTTGTCTGTTTATGATGACCATAACAATATTTAACGTGTACGTTTTAATACATACTGTTTACCAGTATGAAACTAATGAACGCATACTTCTCTATATTCAAATAACAATTTACGTGCACGTTACTTATCGGACAAAAATCACATATCTATAGGCAAAGATCCTAGTAGAAATGTTAATGTCTCGGTTTTGGCTTCGTTCGATTAAAAATGGAAAAGAGGTTGTCAAGGCAATGATAATTCCCTTCAGTGTCACGTTACAAATGAATGCCCTGTTTTGTTTACTTCGGAAATTTGGTTTGATTTGATCTGGAAATTTGAGCAATCATCTAATCTGCGAACAGATGTCATGGCTTAAAGGAGTTGACTGCAAAACATCTAGTTTTGATCTTTTTTTCAGATCTTCTTTTGTTGGGTTGTCATTTCCTCTCGTAATTGTAGGTCATGCTTTTGTGATGTAGTAAATACCTTTGGTCCAAAGATGTTTTTTACGTTAATTTGTTTGCCTTTTACGGTGCGTGTTAGTCTTCATTGTTTATGGTTTCACAGAATCTGTCCTAACTTCAAAACCTATGGTTTATTAAAAAATGCATGTTAAAGATGAGATAATGTGCAATTACTTGTGGATCACCAATACCTTGATTTTCTCAGAAATTGCTTTTATTGATACACACTGTCTAGAAAAGAGTACGCTAGGCGTACGGTTGGTCTAGGTGTCTAGGTTAATTTTTAAGAGAGCCCTAAAGGAATGACTCAAGAGTCAGTGCAGCAGAACATCATTCTGTCTTAATCTTTGGCAATTTCTAACTCTCTTAAACCTTTCATGAAACTGCTTATGGGAAAATGCACGAGCATACTTAACTTATGCATTTACACGATAGAGAAATAATGTGATTATAATGTTCATTGAACCTTAAATTGATAGACACATTAAATCTATTTCATTAAATTAATCGCATACTTGCATGCATTTTGCATTTGACGGGTGGTCTGGCAAAATGAGCGGAGAGTCGCAAATTTCAACATTTAGTTTATGACATATTTTTATTCTCGATAAGCTCAACTTTTGGATGATACCCTATTCACTTGTCTAATTCAACTATTTTCCATCTGACAATCTCCTAAAATTAACAAAATACCCATTTCCAAAAGTTTGACAAGTAGTCATATTCTATTTTATTTAACATATTCTATCAAATTTGTCAGACATCAGAAGATCAGCATCATGAATCGCAATATGACCATCTAAGTAAATTTTTTTCTACCTTCCTGCTTTTAATTTTGACCCCTTACTTTCATATTTTGTTCCAGATTGCTGTTAATTATATATGCAGAATTATAATATTGAGGATGGCCTATGTGGAATGATGCTAATTTGGTTTTCTTAATTAAAGACCTATCCGAAAAAGTGCTTATGTCCCTTTTGGCCAAATTCAGTCGAGTTATAAATATTTTTTTCACTGGACCCATTCTGAGCGCAAACAAAGAGACTACTACTTAAAAGTCCACCCTTAAAACAATGAAATGCAAGGAAATGTAGAACTACTTACACAGGATTATTCATTTATCATATGACCTAAATTTGAACAAAATTACTTCATATTTCGCAATATAGAGTAATCACTGGTTACAAAACCATTGAGAATATGAAAATGTAGATGGGTTGTTGTGTTTTTTTATGTTTAGAAGTGTTACGTCTATTTTAAAGAACTATCTTGATTTTTTCATGATATTGAGAACCCTAAATGGTTCCAATTTGAGTTCATTAAGTACTTAAAGTCAGAAATTAATATATCGATCAATTTGTAATCAGTAACCTAAATCATTTTCTATCTCAGCATATCATCAAACAATCATGGAAAAATTAAATTAAAAATGTCTTCCCCCTTGTCTTCCTAAGCCTTTTTCTGTAACACGTCTTCCTGAGGGGGGGGGGGGGGGGTTACCACCCCCCTGTGATTTTGAACTTGGAACCCCCCAAAGTTATATTGTTTGATAATATAGTATAATAGGGTAGAGTCTCCTCATTCCATTGATACCAAGATCATGAAAATCGGTTGTCAAAAAATTGTTATAAAAGTTCTCAGTAAATGTCCCATTTTCGTCGGTGTTTTGGCTAATAAATGAAGGAATCGACAAATCTAACATGTCTTGTAAGTTTAAAGTCCATATCATGCAGATATTTTTTTCAAAATGGCGATTTAAAATTTTTCGAGGTGACTTTGACGGCCTACAATAACCCAACATTAGGTGGTATCCCCGATTTATTGTCATAAAAAAAAAGGATGTAAAAACAATTACCTAAATGCTCAGGGTCGCTTTATTTTGTGTTTTGGTGCAATCAGCGATTATCCGTTAGCGCCCCTCCCCCTAGTAAGACGAGAGTTAAACAATATTTTAAACAGTTTCAAAGGGCTGTAACTCAAAAAAGTGAAAAATGGACATAAGTAATTTTCACGCTCAAATTTTCAAATAGACCATAATGTTTAAAACACAAGGAGAAATAATATCCACTTTTTGTGGGAATGGGCTAAGTAAACAAATAGATCAGTATAAATTAGCTCATAGCCAAAACTTTAGCAAATGCGACTCAATAATTTAATTGTGTAACTTCATAGAGTGCTGACACTGCATAATGTGCTTTTTTGCCTTTTTAGATATTGATTCTTCTATTTTATATCATATTACTTGTGAGTGAAATTTTGCCCAAGTTTTCAGTAATGCACGCGTGACATTAAAGTCCTACAATTTGAAACCAGATATAATTCAAATATATCATGTCTACGAAACTTCTCATGTTTGGACCTGAAAGTCATAAGAGGTGCTCAAATTATGTATGATATAATGTGGCGTATAATAATCTACACAATTTCGGTGCTATTGAATATAACATATATTGCTGGAATGCATTAACGAACACAACTTTGAACTTAAGTGGAAAGTCTTTAACAGAAAAATGCTGACTCAATAATAAACAAGTCATATCTGATGTATTAAGGTTACAATTTTAATGTTTTCAAGTTTTAGTTTTCACTGTTATATGAAAAATCACAAATTTCTAATGTCAGTAAAATCGGCCTAGATGTTATGATTTTATGAGAAAATTTTGTATTTTGCAGTAGCCAACACTTAAGTGAAGTATCTACTATGAATTTTATGAGCATATGGTCGAATCCAATAACAGTGTGTATTTCATGTTCACCGTCATAAACAACAATTGTAAATATTGGTAACTTTCTTGTTATGTATAATTCATCCCTTCTAAGACAAAATAAAATTCTAGAAGCAATCAATATGCTATTTTAGGTAACTTCTGCAGAAAGTAGGTATTGTGAATTGTGTATTGAATACTATTTGCCAAGTTACCATATCTGTCAGGAAAATATTCTCTTGGTTTTATTGATCCCGTGTTATGCATTGATTTTTAGGAAACAATTTTCAGTGGTAAATTTTTTTGTTACCTACGAACCAAAAATGCTTTAAACTTCAAAAACAAAGAGAATAAACAGGGTATATAGTGTAGTATTTGCTGTATGCAAAGCCTGGTGAACACCATCCTTGAAATATATTGCTTCTGTAGCGGTCTGATAGTTCGTAAAAGTACAAACAAATGAGATGTGCTGACAAATATGGTGTGGGCAAAAATAAAGGTTACTTAAGAATATTTTAATTAAGCAGTGAATTTTCAACAATTTAATATATTAGTGAAGAATTTTGATGTTGATGTACCACCAAACTCCTAAAATCACATCACAGTCTGCAGCATTGAGCTAAGATTCTGAGATATATATATATGACAACATTCTGTCGGCCTAAGTAGTAAACCTACCAATACAAATACCAACACTAAAAGAAGTCACTAGAGGGGCGCCATTCCCGGCAGCTTAGAGGAAAATGTTGGTAGGGGTTTAGACATAGAAGTAAATGTTGGTAGGTGTTTTATGTTTACAACTCCCAAGCACTTGAAAATTGAAATTTTATAATATTTTTAAACAGCCTGATTTAACATCCATGCGGGTATGTGCTATTAAGTGTACATATAAGTGTGTGGTTAAAATGCTGGTACGGGCTTTAATTTCTCAGCCTTTAACAAAGGCTAATACTTCAATTAAAATGAACTTTTAGAATGGGCTAAGTATGTTGATGTATCTATCATTGTATGTGTTTTATTTTAACAATTAAGAAACAAAACATTCAGGGTCTTGAATAATAATCTCAAATTTTGGCTATATGTAGACCTAAATTAAGTGTATTCGTAGGTAACACAAAGAAACATAATGTACATTTGTGGTTATATTCTTTGTATCATGCTCTGTACAACACTCTGTCAGACCCTGGTATAAACAGCATTGCAACTGCATCCAAATATATGCTTAAAATAGTATTTGATTGCCATGCATATCTAAAAAACCTACAAAAACTGTTTTAGCTGATTTTCTACCAAATTGTTTAGCAACTACATGCACGATTGTTAGTCATCATCCAACATTTCCTATCAGTCTTCAGGGAATTAAATGGTACCTTATTTATCGAAAAATACGTTTTAATGATGGTATATTTGACGTGGTTAAGAAAATAAAGATTTCTTTGCAGATGCCTTTCAATAGTGTGATTGTTACCTACGAATACTGCTATGTTACTTTCGAATACAACATTCAACACATAAGTTATGTATTAATATGACATAGTGATTGGACATTAAATAGTCCGAATTATTGTGTGATACTCATATGCAAGTTTTAAATCGATCTTTGAATTCACAAATAGTTTTAAATACATTTGTTAATAATTTACATTCAAACCTATTCTGAATCAAATGTATTTTTTTTCTAAATCCACCAAAAGTATGATATATAATTAGTCCACAACTATCATCAGTCAGAACAGGTGGTTGGATGTGTATGTCTCTTCCAATCTTCATGTGTATGCTTAAGTTCTAGCTTTTGTAGAAAATAGATGGTGTGTGGTGTGTCGCCCATTTTGATCATGTTGATGCCAGGCACTGTTTAAAGTAATTTGTAAAAACAGTATACGTATTAGCAAAAAGCAAACGACTGTAACCTAAGGGTTTTGGGTAGTTGTAAGTTTATCCCTTTGCGGTCATTTGAGCAAAATCTAGGAGCAAAACGTAGGTACCAATTTCAGGGGGGTCAGACGGTAACGTACCTATAACATTACCGTATAATTACAGATTCGCATGGTTGGTATCAAAATAAAACTTAATTACAAATCATAAGACGCTTCACCAACAACAATGATGTTACACCGTATATCATTCTAATCTCAACCCTAACACCACTGATCTTACAATATAAAATACATGAAATACCGTTTAAGGGTTGATGACCTCAATTTGCTCAGGAAAATATGAATCCTAACTATTTTTTAATCATGAAAAGATAAACAGTTTCCACTGGATTTGCGGGGACTGGAACCATGGATTATGGCAGGGGTTAGTCGAGTTGAGAGATCTACCGATAGGCTATCAAGGCAGCGTTGACATCGTGAACTAAAATATAAAACATAAACATTAGAATGCCGTAATTTTCTTTTATTTACATAAAAATTGCAATTTTTGCCTCTTTGGGATGCTCCATTTGTAAGTAAATTATGCGAATGCGTATATCAGACAAAATGTAGATAATGTAGATACTAAAACCAGACAATTCACAGTTCAAACAGGGCGAACTCAGAGTCGTAATTCACGTCAGGTTTTTCGGGAAAAACAACGCGGGTATGTTACATTATCATTCAAAATCAACACAACATATTCAAAAAAT